>JABUQX010136639.1:0-42879 GCA_015478945.1 Trachelipus rathkii
GTTATTACTTCGTTCAGTTCAGATTTTGGGTGTTTTAACCGTTTTCGCCTTTATCATGAAACGCTTTCGCGCGTTTTTCGTGCGCCGCTTCAATACATGGGCGTCGCCAGCTTCAAAGCTAGGGGAGCAGCAAAATTTTATAGAGCTTATATATATATATATATATATATATATATATATATATATATATACTATAATAATAATAATAACCTTATATATATATATATATATATATATATATAATATAATATATATATATATATATACTGCTATATATATATATGATAAGAAGAAGATAACATAAAACTAGAAACATTTCTTTGGATAATTAAATGATTAATATTTAAAAAAAAAATATATTTTATTAAGACAATAGAGTATCAAAAAATATAATATGCAATGATGGAAAATTCACAATATGAACAGTTGCAAAGGTGATGTTATTAAAAGTATTTCCTTGGGTTCAACGCAAATTTATCTACCTTTTGTTTGAATAAAATAATCACTTAATTGTCAAACACAAATTTCTGTGTACCCTCATCATAGCCAGTCCGTTAATCTGTCGTCTTCCATAGTACTTCGCAGTCAAGTCTTGATCCTTCGCAGAGTGGTACTGAAAAGAGTGTTCTACTGCACTGGTGGTGCATGGCTGGGCGGGGGTAGTATCATCAAAGCCTTTTCGTCGACGGAAAGAAGGTTCAGTCTCTTTAAGACTTGGGAGGCAACTAAGATCTTTTAATAGTTCTTCACAACTCCGTTTCTTGTATCCTTTTTTTAAATTTTGTGCCCAAAGTTCAAGCTCTTCTTCTATGCCTTCGAAGTGGTAAAACTATTAAATAAAGCTGTCTTTTTCCTTTAACTCATCGATTGTTAGGGTAGCATGAGGAAAGGGTGTTGATATGTCAATGCATAAAAAATTTCAGAAGTAGAAAAACAAACATGCGGAAGCTATTATAGAATCCAGATAGGGAGTTATTAAGGATCTTCTCCAGAACTTCGTGGGATTTGTTGCTGGATGGTTTGCGGTGCTGCTGCCTACCAAAAATCCGTGATATATATTCAGATCAAGTCCCAGTTGCTCGGCGATTTGGTTAGCTTCTTTTAACACACTTCATCGGTGATTTTCTTCATATTTCCGATGGCTCCTAACCATTTCCACAATATGTTGAATGTGCTGCGAGGTTTTGACGATATCAAGGTCTTAGATTGGAGAGCATTTATAACTGGCTCTAACATCGCAGAGTATTTCGCGATCAATATCATAGCCATGATGAATGAATGACGACTTACATGCCGCTAAATGCAACTGAAAAGCGCTTTCTTGTTGTATTTCCTTCAATGGAAAGGTTTTCTAATGCTTGCATCATTCGTACAAAGTGCCCCTTAAACACTCTGATGCACTTGTGTTGTTCAGATCCATCTGGTCTGACATAGGCTTGGGGATGTTTGGCATTAATTTTTCTTCTCAAGACCAACTTGCGAGAAAAAACGTAATATGTCCTTTATAGTTCCCACAGTATTGCGGATTTTTGGCATTGTGTTCAAATCATTACTACTAGTAGTTTTGTGTGAAGAGCAATGAAAGTACAATGTGTATACTTTTTACGCAATATTGCTTGGACACCACTTCTTTTGCCAGACATCGTAGAACAGCCATGAAACCCAAGCCACGCATTTCTCGGGATTCTGTTCTTCGGTCGTGACAAAAAAAATCGCCAATGGCTTTCGCAATGGTTTTTGCGTCAAGCGCTTTCAGTTCTACAAAGCCAATAAGTTCCTCTTTGACTTCATCGGACTCTTGTCGAAATAGCGAACCTATGGATAATTGTTCCTTTCCACAAATATCGCACTTGGTTCATCTGTAGTAAGCTATACGCCGCACGCTTCCTTTACTGTAATAACGATGCTTTTTATAGTAGTACCACATAGAGGAAATGATCTCATTCTGAATCTGAACTGATTGGTATGTAGCATTTTCTTCCCCTTTTCAAAATGATTTTCAATGACTGATCTCCGGCATCTGTTCGTAAGCAGCACAAATCTTTCAACACTCCTCATCATGATGCTTACCTGAAGCGATAAATCGCGCGTACCAGAAAGTGTCACACATGAAATAATTGAGGATAATATTTTTATTTTCTTCTATGATTTTCTTAGAATCTGGTTAATTTGGATGTCTGCACAGCACATCCTGTAGACAATCTTGCAGCTGTGTAAGTTTATGCCACTCTGTGTTGTATGTCCTTACAAACCACATAAACATCTTTTATATTTAGTGAAAGGTCTTATTGATAAAGAGCCTAGGACTTCAATAAATTCCTTTAATAATTTGGTGGAAATTTTTTTTAATTTAAAAACTGCTCCCTTTATGCGCCTGGTGTATGTCAGCCAAGGTGAATATGTCTCCAACCATTCCATTATTGAATTTCCTCTAAGTGGGTAGCATCTTCAAAAAATTATAGGTCTTAGGCGTTAAACACTCTTTGCACAGAGTAACTGTTTCTTTTCCTCAGTCAATCATAGATGAATGTCCAACGTATCTACCAATGTCATTTTCATTGACTGTCATCTACTGAAACGCTAGCTCGGAAATCTGGACCCATATCTTGACTGACTCGTCGAGGTGCTGGTCCTGGGTGTGGGTTCTTCATCATGCGAAATATGCGAAGTAGGAGGGATTGCCTCTTGTGTAGTCTTAGTTGACTTATTGGTATCTTCTTCGTTTCACCGATACCATTTCCATTTTTATCCAGTTCTTTAATTTGTTGCAAACAATATATATATTGTGGTAATTGAGGTCAGGTCAATCTTACCAACATAGCACGCAAATGCAATAGCGGAGTTTATTAATGAACTCTATTTTCTCACTATGGCAAATCTTTCAATATTTTTGAGTAGCGTTCTCATCTTATCTTGCCGCCATTTTCGCATTACATCGACGCTTTCCAATTGCTCAGAAGATTTATGAATATTTTATTATTTTATATTATCTGAAGCTTATTAAAGCATGTGATTTACTTCTTTATGCCATGGTTACTGGGGTCCGTGTTATTTTCTTCTAAAAATACAAATTCAACTGTAATCAAGTCTTTGACTCAACCTTTGGTTTGCACACTAACTCCAAACAAACCAGCCCCCACGCTAAAGAGTGGTGATCAAAGGAGTGATTTTGAAGCCTACCCGAAGAAGTAGGCTCCCAACACCCAGCCTATCCCATTTCATCGCAACTATCAAGCTCACAGTGGACCCCATCCATAGGCCAAACAAAGGAAAACCGTCCTGTTGCTGAATCATTATTAATTTTCATTATTATTATTATTATTATTATTATTATTATTATTATTATTATTATTATTATTATTATTATTATTATTATTATTATTATTATTATTATTATTATTATTATTATTATTATTACTTCTTTTCATCATTTTATTTTTATTATTTGAAATATTATTATGTCCGAACGAATTCGGTTACGATATATATATATAATATAATATAATAATATATGTATATATATGTATATATACTATATATATATAACCTTATATATATATCTTATCTTACTTGCTTAACATACACTGGAAACAGCACAGTTTTTTTTTTTCTCAAGACGGAAATAGAATTATCATCTCACCGGGACTTAAAAAAGGTTATTAGGGGTTTTACTATGTTTATACCAGGAACAAAATAGTTAATTTTTTTATCATATTTTTTTTTAATATTGATTTTCATCATTTATTAGTTAATTTTTTTTTTTGTATTTGTGCTGTGGCGCTTTCTTATGACCTTCCTCCTCCTGGTTTCACTTACCTTCTCCATATCTTCACCAATTTCTTTTCTCTTTTGCTTCATTCTCTGCCCACTCAGTGCTGGTTGGGGACAGTTCACTCTCCTTCCCTACTGCACATGTTCGTCACCCCGCCCTTCTATTCCGCATCACCCTGAGCTATGAAGTTCTATCGTTGACGGTATTTTGCGCACCATCGGCGATGAACAGACAAGATATGGTATCATCTTGTCTGCCCGAAGAAGTCTCGCTCCGTATCAGAGACTCCATTCCTACCTTATCTTCTTCTGACACTCCCTACACTGCTCTTCGAGATCTTTTGGTCTCTCGTGGCTCCTACTCAGGAAGCAAAGTATGAGGAGTTGCTACGTGGCACCTCGCTAGGGAGATCAGAAACCTTCTGATCTCACAATTGCCAGATGTTATCACTTATTCAGTGATGATCCTCCACCTCGAGATCGGGTTTCATTTCTCGCACTCTTTTTGTGCAAAGCTACCTCATGACGTCAATATTTTCAAGTCACCATGGACTGGCTTTCTCTCTGATGACAGAGAGGGCAGATGGTCTCCTGTGCCGTTTCAACTCCAATGCCCCTACTATCTGCTATTTCTACCCCTGTGACTGTCTCCTCTTCTTCTGCAGCTCAGCAGCATTTCCTCTCTACTACCTCTCTTTCCCTGTCTTATTCAGCCTCTTTCATTTCTTTTCTTCCCCACCTGTGATTTCTTCGGTTCCCTCATACCATGCTGCTGCTTCTTCTGCTATTATAGTATTCAGCCATCTCGTGCCGCCAGTCATCTCCGCTAACTGCCCTCCCTGCGGCCTGAACACTCCGATTTTTGTTATAGAGGCTCGACTCTTTTTCTGCTTTGGAACACCGGCGCGGCCGACCGTAAAGGCGGGCTGATGTCCATCTCCCTGTCACGCAGTTCAGCGGGTTTCTCAGTTACAACCACTCCTCGCTGGTCCGTCGTTTCTCCTGGCCAAATTCTCCAACTTCAGGCCAAACCTGTGTACCCCCTATGCCGGATGTAATTTTCTGCATATCAGTATGGCTGAAAGCGAAAAGAATTGCCAGCTCAACCTGTACTTTTTGAAGCCTCAGCAACTGGTTACAAGCGGTGGGTCAGCTAACCACTTACTCTGTTTTGTCTTCTCTCCGCCTTCGCTGATCTCAGGTGCTCCTGCGCCTTTTCGACAGGTCACAAACCTCTTCTACCTTATCGATACCGGCATCTTATTCTTTATTGCCTAGAGATACTACCCAAAAGCACTGTCCACTCTTCCTGACCGGGCTCTTTACGCAGCAAATAGTAGTACCATCCCTAGTCTATGGTGAGCGTTTGTGCACCTTAGGCCTCTCTCTTCGTCAAATTCACCAATTCATGGTCATGCATTTACCCAGCCCATTGCGGGGCTGATTTTCTGTCTGCATTTCAGGCCATATGATTCAGTCTAAGCTCAGGGAGATTAGTTGACAGTTTGCACGATCTCTCATCATCTCAGCGGTACTAAAATGGGTTTGTTCCATATGTAAAGCATCTGCTGTTTATCTTCATGATGCCTCCCTTCTTTTTACCATCCTGCAGAAGGATTTTCCGGCTGCATTGGGGCCTTAATTAGCTGCCTACTGTTCAACATTCCAGTGCGCCATCTTATCTTGAGATACTGGCTCTCCCACTTTCCGCTCGACCAACTGGCGTCTACTCTGACAAGCTCAAGGCGTAGCCCGGAGTTCGACTGTATATTGGTATCGTCCGCCAGCTTCAAAGTTCTGGCCTTATTATATCCCTCATGTGATTACACAAGGTCAGCCTGAGTTGGAGCCTGTGGGAGATTTTAGGGCTTTGAACGCTTGTACGATACTCCAGACCGCTACCCGGTCCCTCACATCCAGTCTTTCACTTCCCTCTAATCTGGATGGTAAATCCATTTTTAGTAAATTGGATCTTGTAAGGGCTTACCACCAGATCCCAGTCGCACTAGAGGACATACCGAAGACGGCCATCATCACCCCTTTTGGCCTCCTTGAGTACACCACGCATGCCTTTCGGTTTGAGGGGTGCAGCTCAGACTTTCCAACGCTTCATCGATGATTTTAGAGGTCTCCCTTTCGCTTTTGCTTATCTCGATGACCTCCTCATAGCTTCCTCTTCTCCTGCCGAGCATGAGCAACATCTACGTGCAGTTTTGCCAGGTTGGACGAATGTGGCATGCGTCTCAACCCGGCAAAATGTGTTTTGGTGTCCCTTCTCTTGCTTTCTAGGACACACTGTTTCCAGCGGATGGCATTTGTCCTCTTGCAAGCGCGTGGAGGCCATTCACTTTCCTTCCCTAGGCCTAGCAATCAAAAGCAGCTTCGTCAGCACCTCGGCAATGCTTAACTTCTATCATCGTTTTCTCAAATCGAGCGCTGATATTCTTCGACCCCTCCCGCTCTCATCCGCCCCAAGCACCGAGGCAGTTCTACAAAAATGGACTGGTCTGATGAAGCTACGGCTGCTTTTGAAGCTTCCAAGGAAGCACTCGCGGTGACCACACTTTCTTAGTCACCCTCGGGACTCAGCTCCGACCAGAGGTTCAGGTAGATGCCTCCGATTTTGCTTTCGGAGGTGTTCTCGCAGCACCTGAACGGGGTGTGGTCTCCTCTCGCCTTTTTCTCGCAAGTTGCAGCCTCCTGAGACTCGCTGCAGTGCTTTTTGGGAGGAGTTGCGATGTATCTCGTCGTTCGTCATTTCCGCTACTTTCTGGAGGTTCGTGAATTCCACATACTCACTGATCACAAACCACTTACCTTCGCCATGGTCTCCGAAACGACGGCATCTATCGGCTCATCTTGCCGGTATATTACAGGTTCCACCACCGATGTGGAGACATATTTCAAGGTGTCGACAACTTCCACTAAGACGCTCTCTCCACGACAAATCGACGCGATTTCAGTGCCCTGCTATCGACTACAACGCTGCAGCCGGCGTGCCAGACTACTAGGATGCTGCGCTCCACGGGTTCGCTCTCTCAAGCCTGGAGTGGCTCCAGCTACGGGATTGAAAAGCTGCGCGATATGCCATAGGGATCTCCTCAGTCACTTTCGTACCTGCATCGTTCCGTAGGCTGTTTTCCTCGTCTGTTCACTCGCTTTCCCCCCCTGGCATTGAGGCTTCACGTAAACTGGTTGCTGCCCGATTTGTGTGGCCTGATCTGAACCGCTGCCGACGCGTAGCAACGGTGTCGCACTTGCCTTCTACCGCCGGCGTTCAAGTTCACCCATGCTGCAGTCCCCCGCTAGGCACTTTCTTCTCCTGGTGCTGCTTTGTGAACGTCTTCATGAGTATCGTTGGACCTCCGCCTCCACTCACGCGGTAAGAAATACATTCACGTGTATTAAGTAAGTTCACGTGGATGAGGCTATCTCTCTGTCATCTTTGCAGTTAAAGCTACAAACTTTCTTGATAAATTGGTTTAGCTGTGATGCCGCTTTCTGTCACAACGGACCAAGGTAGACCTTTTGAATCAGCTTCTTATGGAAGATTTGGTGAATCTTCTTGGTTCAAGAAAGATTCACACGACTTCTTTCAATCCAAAAGCGAACGGCCTTATCGAACGTTTCCACCGTCAGCTAAAAGGCTTCTCTTCTAGCTCAGCCCAATCCTGAAATTGGACTGATGCTCTCCCGTTTGTAATGCTTGGCATTCGCTCCGCAGTTAAAGAGGATCTGCACTGGCTGCTGAATTAGTGTATGGTTCTCCTCTTCATCTTCCCGGTGACTTCTTCTCACAGTCCTCTCCTCCTTCTACAGCCGACCCGCTTATCTTACCCGCTTGAGGCGCTGTGCTTCGTCGTGGAGACCAACTCCTTCTCGCCCACACAAGGTGCATTCCTATATCCCTAAGGACCTTTCCTCCTGCACTCATGTCTTCGTTCGACATGACTCCCACCGCACCGCTCCAGCCTGGCTGATGGGCCTTTTCCTGTGATACTTAGGAAGGAGAAATTCTTTCACGATACAGCATCCCACACGCACAGAAGTCGTTCAATCGACATCGCCTTAAGCCTGCTTTCTTCGAGGCGAATCCACTTCCTGCCTGTTCTCGACCCTGACGCTTTACCTTTGTTTCAATTTCTCCCCCACTCTTCAACTCGTTCTTTTAACGTTTCTATCTCTCCTCCTGCATCTCTTCCTCCTCCTTTATATATCCCTCCTCCATATATATATCCGTTTTCCAGATATATTGCCATATATATATCACTATATAATAACTGGCACTAATACGACCGGCTCAGACTCCACCCGCACGGTCATCGTCATCCTTGCCTCCCTCCACTCGGCTCAGGATTCTTCACCTCCAGTTCCACCTCGGGCTACTCTTACGACACATGCAGATGTTCCGACTCGCCCGATCACCCGCTCACAATCTGGAAATCCTGTCCAGACTCCATCCCAGCTTACTAGAATATCGAGCAGGGGTAGGCACATTCGATGGCCTGCGCGATACTCTTGTGTTTAAACTTTAAAGAAAGTATCTGTTGATAAATAGGTCAGGATTAAATCTTCCAACATAGCACGCAAATGCAATAGCGGAGTTTATTAATGAACTCTATTTTCTCACTATAGCAAATCTTTCAATATTTTTGGGTAGCGTTCTCATCTTATCTTGCCACCATTTTCACTTTATCGACCTTTCAGTGCTCAAGATTGCAGATATTATTATTTACATATTATCTGAAACATTACTCTTATGTGATTTGCTTCTTTATCATATGGTTGCTGATTAAAGTAACTAGCGCTGTTTCTAAGAAATACAAGATTCGCTCAGCAAATCTCAGAGTCCTTTAAACAAAACCTTTGGTTTGACCATAACTCAGCAAAGCCAGCACACTTTCAAAATATATATATATGTATTATCACCTGTGTCATATATCTCTGTATATATCTCATATATCTACCTGCATCTCTGTCATATATATATCTCTTTCTATACCTCATATATATATATATATATTATACTTATATATATCATATATATATATATCTCTTACTAGTTACTACTCAGACTTAGGCCATACCAAGGAGAACAGGAAATAAGATCTCAGGAGAAAACACCAAGCCAAACCTAACATAATCTCTCAGGTGTTTGCAGGGCATTGGTTTTTAAAGAGGAAGATTAATAATGCAGGAAAAACGGAAGATATGTGTATATATATATAACAACATATGCTCCCATATGCCTCATATACCTTAACCATATATATATAGCTATAGTGAGAGTAGGAAATCCTACTCTCATATATATATAGCCATCACCTTCATATCTCCATATACTCCTCAAAAATATGCTGTAACATATAATATATATATATATATAAATATATATATATATATATATATATATGTATATATATATATATATAATATATATATATATATATAATATATATATATATATATATATATATATTATAGGATTAGGACAAAGGGTCTGTAGGGCGTGGGACAATCTGGAGCTCTATGACCTCTATAGTCCACTTCAGGTCTATCTCTATCCCTGTTAATTTAAACTGCTTTCCATTTG
Organism: Trachelipus rathkii; assembly: GCA_015478945.1. Lineage (NCBI taxonomy): Eukaryota > Metazoa > Arthropoda > Malacostraca > Isopoda > Trachelipodidae > Trachelipus > Trachelipus rathkii. The sequence continues at coordinate 9,365 of JABUQX010136639.1, forward strand.
TTTAAAATTGTGCTGAAATGTTCTGGTGCTACTCAAAAAATGTGGAAGTAGGCTTGTGCCTACTTTGGTGGAGTATTTAGTTTATTCATTATTTCTGGATCTTCAGCAATCAAAGGTGCTGAAAAAGACCCAGGTGAGGATTATTTATTATTATGATTTCATGGAACAACTTGATACGAGATAATCCATAATCTGGCAGTGTGGTGAAATGTAAATGCAGTACCAGCAGCTCAGAGATATGTCTTCTTCAGATGCCAGATTAACAATCTAAGACCCTGATCATATTGCTAAAAATGTAAAGAAAATCTGAAAAAGGTTGGTAATAGAATGTATGGAAGAAGTTTATAATTGAACCAACTATATCATGGCTTTCATTTAAAAGTTATGAGACTGCTCTTAAAAATGAAACCTCATGGCTAGGAGGATATCATTGTCCCAGCGTTACCAAAATTAATAATTGAAATTATCTTAAGTACCTAAAGTTCTCTCTCAAAAACAATGCTACTGTGGCCAGTAGAATATCTGAAATGTGTTAAATATAAATGGAATAAGTCACAGATAAGTAAGCTTTCACCATAAATTTGCTTTACAAATAGATGAAAGTGATGTACTTGCCAAAAATTGGCTTCTTTGGATTCTGTAGATTTAGTAAATGTAAATCATCAGTGAGAAGGCAGCTTTTGTTTACCAAGGTTGGAAGCAACTAAATATACGGCGCCGATAATTTCGCTTCCAGTCATCTTTCATCCTCATACATATGGTCTTTTATGGTTTTGACTGTTTGTAAATGTAGTGCCAGTGGTGAACCATCAATGATAGACTTATAGGATTATTGAAGTGGCTTACAGAAATGTATTGCCAAACCTTACTTTCACTTTTGCTGAAGCTTGCTAATTATGAAAAAATTGGCTGGTGACAGTTCTGCTGAAGTTATCATCAGGTTTTGAAGATGATAAATTACATTGATCGGAAGCGTGGTGATTGAAAACTCTTTGAAAATGTTTAGTAAAATAGTGCACTTACCATCTCGTGTTTATCTTAGTGGTGAGAGTGCTGTGACGAGACGCGTTCAGCACATCAAGAAGACTAAAAGTCATTTTGAGAAGAAAACATGGTGCATGATACAGGTTATCTAGTTGTGCACCAAAATGATGATGATTTGATGCGGGCATGGCTGTCGCCTCCATGAAGATGCCTCAATTAGTGAAACTAATCTATTCAATGCTTCCATTACAGTGACGACAAGAAGCAACGGTTCTTTAACACTAAATAAAGAAAGGAATTCATGAAGGCAGCTTCTTGGAAGTCACGTCAACGAAAAAATTGATTTTATTTAAAATTTTCCATCCTTTTTAAAATTTTCGAAATATAATGGAGAGGAAAAGCTAAAGCTCATTCTTGATCATTTATCAAAATTGTAAGATGAAGTTCTCCTTCTCTTTCCGTTAAGAATCTTGAGTGGATTGTTTCCCCACTTTGCAGGCAGATCAGCTGCTGAAGAGACTAAGTTACAGCTCACTGAAAGAGACGTTTGGCAGTCTCTGCATGATTCTTTAAAATTCAACTTGAGAGAAGACCCAGAAGCTTATCAGCGGCTGAGTTTTGGATTAGCATACAAAGGTATTCTAACCTAGTAAGGAAAAAGCCTACAAGTTTCCTTTTGCCATTTCGTCTGCTTTGTGAACAACTTTCTCATAGTGTTAAGTAAATGCAAAAACACAAATAGAATGTTGCAGAGCTTCAAGGAAATAACCTTTGTTGCAGTTATTAATGTGATAACATACAAGGTACTCCAAGCATCAGAAGCGCGAATTCACCCAAATTAATCAGTTCTAAACCATGAATATGTTTCTGTTTTAAACCGGTGTCATTTTATCAATCATTTTCTTAGTTTAAATTATTATTGTTATTCATTATTATTATTATTATTATTATTAATTATTCATTATTACACATTATTACATTGTCACATTATTGATCTTAATTATGTTATTATTATTATTATTATTATTATTATTAATTTATTATTATTATATTAATAATAGCAAAATCATGTAAAAATTCACAGCCTTAAATAAGGTGCCGTGAATTACAGAAGGTTGGGAATCACTGCCTTAAAGACTTGTAAAAATTGAGAATCCCGACTGAACAGAAAATCCAAGTTATGTATGTATCAACATTAAAAAAGCATGAATAGAATAACCACTGGTTGTATCTGCAAATTCAAAAGAAGAATACCAGTAGTGGAAGACATAAATAATGAAGGAAAGTAGGAAAATGGGTTATGACTATGTAGCATATATCAAAAAGCCATATATATATATAATATATATATCCATATATATATATCTTCATATCATATCTTAACATATATATATATACTCATATATTTATATATCATATATATCATATATATGTATATATATATATATATATGTATAATATCTTATATATATGTGTTCCTATATATATATATACTCATATATATCCTGATAACATCATAACATTTTAGATGGGACGATGGATCAAAAAGAGATTATAGATAAGATCTCATAAAGGTAAAGCGCTTCTGGGGGCATGCACTTTACAGGCTGACGCCATGTATATATATATATAATATATAGTAATATATATATATATATGTATATATGTATAATAACTTATATGTAACCTAACAACTCATATATCATACTTATATATATATATATATATATATATATATATCATATCTATATATATATATATATATATTAGACATTTACCTAAAAATAAATTCTATACTTATATTCTTATGTTATTAAATTAATTGAATGTCACTAAATTTGAAAATTTTATCATTATTGTTGTATATTTTAAAATTTAACATTAGAAGCTAATTTTGAAGTTATTGAGTATATCGTTGTAAAGTGCTAGGCTTTTTATAAGCCATTCCACCGCCATTATGGTATTTATTATTATTATTATTATTATTATTATTATTATTATGTATGTATTGAAAATGAAGAATTTAAGAGCAGTATATCTTTAAATTTAGTGTTTGGAATGCTTCTATTTTTTGATGTTAATGGCTTTTTGGTTTTCATTACCTGCATGTTTGGAATGTCAAAAAGTGTCATTAATTCGCTAACAAAGAAATCTCAGGTTTCAATTTAGTTTTATTAAGAATTTGATAATTATATGTAGGCATGTGGGTCTTTGGTGATCAGATAAGGCCTTTTTCTTTTGAATGAACATTGATATAAGTGTTTCTTGGTTATATTTTAGGGTTTTTAAAGTAAATTTTATTAATTTATGGCATATGCAAGGCAATATAGGCCTAGGGCACCTGCACAAATTTAGTAAAGAACCAGTTAGAGAATTCCTTCAGTATATTTTTTTTTACCCTATACAATGGGTATCCCTATATGCTTTAATTAATTTTCAGTATCTTTTTTGTGTTGTAGGACTAAAGTCTCCTGATATGGCAGTGTTTTCTGTTTCTAGGAGTGTTAAAAAGATATTTGTTTTTAAGATTCAACCACAAAAAGGAAATAATTTCATGATCCAGATTGTGCAGTAAAGGTGTTAAGCTTTTCATTACAAGTTTGGAGACTTTATCAAAAAACTAGGTAAAGTTAGCAGTGATGGGATAAATATATGGATAATTATAGAAATGGTAACTTTAATGGTGGTAGGATAAATAAAATGTTCTTACTTAAATAAAGATGATAGCAATACAAGTAACATAATTTATATCAAATGCTTCTATTCAGTTAAGGAGACATGCTGCAAAAAATGGCGTAATTATTAAGTTCAGCAGGTTCTAAAAAAAATCAATATTTTTTAAAATCAATTGAGGTTTTGATATTCCTAGAAGCAACCTTGCCAAATAATAATAGAAAATAAATTTTACATTAAAAAAATCAATAAGGTTATGATGAGTTTGGTTAAGTAAACACAGATTTACTATGTATAATTAACATTTTTTTAGCATAACCTTAATGGGTTCTAAAACAAATTTAAACAAAAAATGCATGCTAATGAAGTAATTGCAAGAAGGGTGTCCCTTCTAATTTATTATAACAAATCATAGGATATGCTCTAAAAAAATAATAATGAAAACGAAAATCAGGGCTCTCTTTAGGAAAAAAAGTTACAGCCTCTCAAAGTTAAAAATCTCATAGGATTTATAAATTTTTTTTTTAATTCTGGATATATACTCAAAAAAATATGTGAAGCTTAAAAAAACTAGTGATTTTTGGTCTTTGGAAAAGAAGTTATATAACATCAGAGTTTAGGGTACCATAGGCTAATAAAAAAATTAATGGGCCTTGTGCTTGTTTTAGGGACCATCCTAGTTCCAGGATTATATGGTAAGATTTGTTTAGTATACATAGATTTTCTCTGTGTGCCTAAAAAAATATATCATGACGCCTGAGCTAGAGAACCTAGAAATGGGGCTAACCTGGAAGGATCAAAGATGAAAAGTCTGGGATTTTATACCAACTGAAGCTGTAACTTTCCCTGAGAGTGATATGTTTTCATTGTGTTACTATTTTAAACCATATATATCTGTTGATTTTTACTTAAACTCAGAGACTGCCACCTACATACAAATTTTTGGTGAATTGATTACATTTGTTATACTTCACCACTCTTTTAATATTTTACATGGGGATGAAAGATGTATAAAAAAAAAAAAATTCCTCAGAATCTGTTGAACTCAATAATTACCAAACTGGAACTGATTGGTTATACTTTATGGGTAGAATGTTGGACATCATTTTCATTATTATGGAAGCGTAAGATTAATGAAAGCATTTATTTATGGAACTTTTCAGGAATATAGAAGGGAATTTCATTTATACGCTTTGCATAGGAAAGAATGATGGTGCAGTATAACTGATAATTATCTGACTACTTTCAATTTTTATAATGTGGTAGAAATAGTAGAGTAGAACCCCAGCATCATCATTTTTATAAAAATAACTATATTAAAAAAAAAAATAAAAATAAGTAATGAAACATAAAAAAAAAGTAAATTTTCTTTCTTTAGGGAAAAGAGTTACAGCCTCTCAAGTTTAGAAAATCCCATAGGCTTTTTCTTATGCTACAGCATTGAGAACTTCTTTATCAGACATAAAGAACTGTAGCTACTTACGTCGAAGACTATAATGTAGCTATATTACAAATCCATAGTGTAAAAAGTGATCTTTAAATTTACGTGAAATTTTTTTATATATCTACCAATATAAATATTGAATATATAGTAGTATTAGGAAAATATATATATATAGTGCTGTTACCTAAAGGGCCCACAATTTGTTATGCAAAAGGCCCACCCTATCTCCATTATATATGATGTGTAGGGAAAAAAATTAGTGGATATTAACCCCATTGATTATACATGTTTAAAGGGTGTTATGTGGTTCAAAATTCGATTTTAGATTTTAGATTTTAGAATTTTATATTATATTTACTACTTTTTGATGATCGTGAAAAACCATTTTGGTACTTTTCAGTCAATACTGCATTAAGAACTCTAGAAATTATATTAATATTGGATTAAATTATGTTGGTCAGCACAAAGGTAATTCCCTGGAAGTACAAGAAAGTGGTGCATGTATTACAGGTACCATCGAAAAGGCTATCAAAAAGACCCATTTCATGATGAAAAGGCCCACTTTTGGAATAGTGGCTACTTAGCTATGTGTTATAGCCACTAACAACATGGTATATTGTTTATTTTGTTTGCTTGTGCTATTGTCAATAGTTTGTTGTTTATGTAAAAGGGCCGCACTCTTGCCAAATGTTATGTAAAGGGGCCCATCTTTATTACAACTCTTGTTGACATATATACGGTATATACATATATAGAGTTATAAGAGTTGGCCCACTTGGATTTTTTTTAATTTAAGGAAATTTACCTTTTTTATTTTATTTTTTTTTTATTTAAAAAAAAAAAAAAAAAAGAACTAAAAAACTACAAACCAAGACATAATCTTTAAATAACAAAATATTAGCAACTAAAACACAAAAAAAATTAACTCAACCAAGAGTTATGAGGGTTGACCAAAATGGGTAAATTTTTGAAAAATTAAGGAAATTTACTTTTATTTTATTATTTTTATTTTAATTTCAAAAAAAAAAAATAAAAATTTCTACCTATTCAGTTACAAAAACATCAAATAACAAGATAATAACCTAAAAATACTGGTAACTCTAGCAAGAGTTAAAGGGATGAGAACCACTTTTTGTCCTTCACATGAGGCCCTTTTTGCAAAAGCGGGCTTTTTCATAGGTCTAATAATTTTACTGCAATTTTAAGCAAAACAAAATTTTGTGTTAACATACATGGGACCACGGCAATCTAAGAACTTATTTAAATAGCATACCATGTTGCAATGGTTTAGTAGTTACATTACCCCAAACTTTAAAAGTCAATGAGATACTTTTGGAGGTAACAGCTATATATATATATATATATATATATATATTATATATAACACATGTATCATATATAAACAATATCACATGTATATATATTTATATCTATATATATATATATATATATACTCTTCCTCTCTCTCCATCTCATATATATATATATATATATATATATATATATATATATATATATAATCTTATCACTATATATATATATACTCTCTACCTCATATACCCTTTTTGTCTATATACCCTGCCTATACTCATATATATGCCTCTATATGTATATATGTAAGTTGTGTATATTTCTGAGACATCAGTTTTAAAGCTTTTCCCACCTCTGTCTTTGGTGCTCATAGAGGCTGTACAGCTCTAGAGACCAGTTAGTTAGGGGGGAGTCCTGATGATTTGAGGTCCTTAACTTCATAGGTCAAATACTTTGTCAATATTTACTCCACGTGATACCCCCAGCCTAGGAGAATGGTCTCTTTCAGTTTGTATATAAGAAGGCAGAGATTAGCTCTAGTTCAGCTGAAATGGTCAAAAAGCTTACAACGTTCTCCATTAACCACTATGATCGTGAATTCAAATAATAGTCCATTTCTCCAAAGCAATATTTATAGTTGTATCTGAATTTTGTTGTGCTTGAAAATACAAAAAGGAAAAAATGAAATGGATGTTCAGGGCTAAAATCTTTGATGCAGTGTAATCTGAGAAATATGATCAACAGGTACCATATTACTTTCTTTACTTACACATAATATAATGACTATTACTGTAAAAGCACAAGTTCCTAATGTTAACTCTTTCTAAGGGACATTTATATGTTTGAATTTAAAAAACCAAAATGTTCTATGTTAAACCTCTGAATGACATTTGATCACAGTTTAAATTTTACATTTTACTAATAAATATTCATTTAAGAGGCAAAATTATATTATTGAGCAAAACTATGATTATGGTGTCTAAAAAAGAGAGGCAGGAGTTGCAGTTGCCATATATGTATATATATATATATATATATATATATACATATATATATATATATATATACATATAAATATATGCTACTATGCTATATATATATATATATATATATATATATATATCTTTCTTATATATATAAACAATAATAATATAACATATATACTTAAATGGAATAGTAATCGTCATCAGCATAATCAGCATATTTTTTCTCAATTGGCATTGTCAATTTCTGCTGATTATTTTGTAGATTAAGTGCGGAAATATTAATAATTTTGGATAATATTAAAACTCACTAATAATAATGTTAATAATGAATGGTTGATGATATAGAAACATTTCATCAAATGAAAAATATTTCTGATAAACTTCCACTAGTTCGGATATTACATCTGGTTGGAAGTTATGATAGGTGCTAATATTGAAGACTTATCGGAGGGAGTTTAGCTTTTCATCATGTTTTGGGGATAAAGTTAAAGGAAAGATTGAAAAAGATAAAGAAAATGTAAATCAATATCTTCATCAGTGAATCAAAATGTTAAAGGAAGTATAGAAGAAGAAATGAAAAAATATTTGGTAGGCATGTGATATTATTGGAAAAAATGAATGCCCATTGACATGGTGAGGGAATAATAAATCTAATTTAAATAATTACATATATTGGCTAATAATATATATATAGTCATGTCACATAAAAAAACACCACTTTGGCATTTGTCGTAAATAACTCCTAATCAACACAAGTTTTTCAACATCTGAAATATAGATTAAGTGTGTCTAGGTCTAAGGTATAAAACCTTTAAAGGAAATTTGATTTGAGCAATTAGTTGAAAAAAAAAAAAATAAATAAAAAAACACCAGTGGACACACAATAACACCACAGTGACTCAAAAAAAACACCACCCTTTAAAACCCCCTCTAGAGATAAGTCATCATCATTTAATTAATAAAGTAATGTAATTGGGTATTGAAATTGTTTTTTTAATAAAAAAAAAGTTATGCTTACTGATTTTTAGGATAATTGAAAGTGGTGTTTTTTGTGTCACACTTGGTGTTTTTTTTTTTAGATCCACTTTGACTGGTATCTGTGTGTTTGGTGCTGCATGAAACTTCACCAAATTTGGTATTAAAACATATGATTGATAGGTTTAACAATTTAATTTGATATTTGCATATTCTGCAATACTTTTGATGTATTTTAGTTCAACATGACCCCAAATGTATATTTTTCAATGGACACAAAAAAATACCACCTTTTAAAACCTACTTTAGAGATAAGTTATCATCATTTAATTAATATAAGTAATGTAATTGGGTATTGAAATTGTTTTTTTAATAAAAAAAAGTTATTCTTACTAGATTTTTTAGAGATATATAGACGTGTCGATATATTTGTCATATACTCAGGGGTTTGTTTTACGAGATACCAACTTTGAAGAGATATAGATATAGATAGTGGGAGACTCGTATCGAATCATTCACCAATTTGGTAATATATTCTAAATTAGTTGTTTGAATCGAATAGGTTAACAGATAATTTTATTTGGATCTTACTGCCATATTGGAATTACTTTTGATGGATTTTGGCTCAGTGACCCACCATCACAGTCGCAACTATGCATCAATATTACCTTGTTTTCAATTTATTAAATGAAAATTTCAAAAAAACTCTCACCTAAAAACAGAAATTTAATTCTTTATAGCTAAAAATGCACTATATTCTACCATATAACTGCTGCTTTTAATTTTGAGGTATCTTACATATGTATTTCTTAATTTGCTCTACCTAAACTCATATAGATATACGCGCAATACAGGAGTGGTGTTTTTTGTACCTCCATCTATCTGAACAGTGTTTTTCTTTTATGAATACATGGCTATGTTCATACGTATCATCACAAAAACCACCTACATATTGGCATCTTGTCGTCATAACCACTATTTTATCAATTTTGTATCAGTTTTTGCACATCTGAAATATAGATTTTACGTGCTGTCTAGGTCTAAAGGTATAACTAAAATTTTCTTTTGAAATATTCTATTGTCATTAACGAATATTTAACAACAAAACAAAAAACTTCTTGGATTTACCCAGTTGACACAAAAAAACACAACTGTGACCCAAAATAACACCACCCTTTAAAAATCCTTTAGAGATAAAGTTATCATATATATTTATATAAGTAATATTACTGGGTATGGCAATTTAAAAAAAAAGTTAGTTAAAAAAATAATAAAAACTTTAAAAAAAAGTGTGAACAATAAAACACCACCCTTTAAAACCCGCCTTTAAAGATAATGTTATCATCATCTTAATTATAAAGGTAGATGTAATTAGGTAATGGAAATTAAAAAATAGTTTAAAAAAAAAAAACTGGACACAAAAAACACACCTTTTAAAACCCCCTTTGAGATTTTATCATCAACAGTCAAAGTGTAACCTTAAAAAACAGCAGTGTGATCCAAAAAACACGAACTTTCAATTATCCTAAATCAGTAAGCATAACTTTTTTTATTAAAAAAACAATTGCCATACCCAATTACATTACTTAGCTCATCGTTGGTCAAGAGGTAACACTCTTGGAATACCATCATCCCAAGGGTAAGGGTTCAAACCAACTTAAGGACCATTACAAAATATACAAATGAATGGTTGCGTTTATTGCACAAAATATATTTGAATACCTTATGTCCAATTAAAATTAACTCTTTTACACAGTGTTGCCCTGACCCGAGTAGTGAGCCGGGGAGGCCCGTCGGCAGGTTAGGTGTCCAGACACGCCTCATTCCTCTTCGAAGCCCTATAGCCGTTTTCAGAGATTAAATGGGTTTCTCTCTTAGGTCATACGTTGGGTGAGGTAACACTCCTTGGAGTACCTTCAAAGGTAAGGCTCTCAAACCCACTTTGGACCATTATATATATATACTATATCTCCTATATATATATATATATATATGGTATATATTATATATATTATATAGTATATATATATATATATAATATCATAATATTTATATATAAATATCATTTATTTCTTAAATATATATTATATATATGCAATCTTTATGATATATATTACTTTACACGAAAAATAATTTGTGGCGTTTATTGCACACAATATACTCTTTGCATACGCTAATAAATGTCTGATTAAAAATTAACCCTACACGCGTGTTGCCTGAACTACGAGTGTAGCAGGGAGGCCGTCGGGGGTTAGGTCGTCAAAGCCACAGACCTTCCATCGCTCCTTCTTGGGAAGCTAAGCTTTTAGAGGTAAAAAGTAAAATGATGGGTTTCCTTTTTAGCTCATCGTTGTCATTTATGAGGGTAACACTCTTAGAGAAGCTACGCTATCTCAGGGTAAGGTTATCAAGACCCACATTAGGACCAATTGACCAAATATATCATACATGACCTTTTATATTATATATAGTACACATTATACTTATTTTACAATTATATATTCTCTATATATATATATATATACTCATTATATATTTACAAGTTACTTCTAATATAATATATATATATATATATAATATATACTATATATAAATTACTATTATTTACATTATAAGAGTAGCGTTATGGTTGTGAGTGAGGCTAGCCTCTCAGTGTGAAGTTATGTTAGATGGTTGAGCAGCTGGACAAGTGTCTGAGTTTAAATTATTTAGTGGCGTATGTGTTGGATGAGAAGGGAACGGATGATGCACGAGTGTAGTAGGAAAGTTTGTGAATGGCAGGAAGGTGGCTTGGTGCAATTAAAATCGTTGGTGAACTCGTAAAGGACTACAGTCTGGAAGTGTGCTGGGTCTTGCCCATGAGGGTAATAACTGGATACCAGTCTCGACGAGGCAACATTGTAGAAGAGCATGTTTGGTCTGCAAATAGAAGTATTAGAATCTAAAGTTCAATGTGTTCCAATGGACAATCTTAGGGGTGCTCGCTAGGTGTGATTTGAAGAATTTGATAAAATGAGGAATGAAGTATTAAGACGAGTTGTGTGGTGTGAAAGCAGGCATAAACGAGAGAATAATGAAAGTATGTTTGAGATGGTTTGGGTCATGAGAAACGATAGAATGATAGTCGGTTGGTTAAGCCGGATGTTTTAGTGGTGAGTGTGTTGGAACCGACGAACCGGCTGGAGACGAAGAAAAAGTGGATTTGAGTCAGTATAAAGGAATCGCTCTTTGCAGGAAGAGAAATGATGAGTTATGGCTTTTATAGAGGGCCGAGAAGAAGGTGAAATGATAGGAGACGAATGGCGGGGTGTTTCATAGTAGGGGTGATTTAGAGGTTGTGGCCCTTACCTCGAGGCTAGGGGATGAACCTACATTGACGATTTACCAATAAGTGAGGAATCCGTCGACCAGTCCTGATGAAGCTCTATATATTGGTGGGCGATTTTTTTTTGATTGGAGACGAGTTCTTATCATTAATGGTACACGAAGGGGGGCGGTAAGGCTGGGCTTTCTTTTCAACTTTTGTCAATCTCTCTCCTAATTGCTTTTTTTTTTCCAAGCATGGGTCAATCGCACCTTCTCCCATATCTAGGGGAAAAAGGTAGCACTGCCACTAGCAATATCATAAATACTATTATATATATAATTATTAATACCTATTAATAACAATTATTCTAATACATATATATATATATATATACTATATATATATATATATTATATATATTATATATATATATATTATATATATATATATATATATAACTATAATATTATATATAACTATTATTATATTTATAAATAGATAATTTAATATATATATTTATTTTATATATATATATCTATATATATATATAATATCCACACCTTATTTTTCAAATATTCATTGTATTACTAGTGAAACATCTTTTCATAATTTGATAAATGTTTAAGGTAACTAAATGGATAATGCATACTTTTTTAAGTCATAACAAAGTGCTGGCCATATCTCATGTTTCTGATTACAATCTGAAGAGTGGGGAATAGTTAAGAATACTAAGCGAAAGGACACAAGATTGGTTATGTTTCTTTTCTCTAAATAATAGATTATTTTAATTTGTGTTTTAATTCAGAACTTTTTTAAATAGTCGTCAGATAACTTATCTGATCATCTAATAGATTAGTAGATTTTGTAGCTAGGATAGCAAATTTTTTAAAATTTATGATTTGTTCCAATGTGCTTTTAATTTTAAAGAATTTTTTTTTACTTCTGCTGAATTGAAGCAGCTAAATTTGGAGACCTGAGTAGCCAAGTTGATTAATATCCTAATCTACTTTAACAGGCGTATGGTAGTTCAAACTTTCTTTTTTCTTTCTTTTTTTTATATATCATATATATAAAATATATATATAATTCTATAATTTTATAATATATATATAATCTATATATATATTGGATTTTATTCTCATAATATATATATATATATATATATTATTTTATACATAGTATATATTTAAATAAGTTACTATACCTATATATATCATACCTATATAAATATATATAACTCAATAATTATATTACTATATAATACTTATAACTACCTTTTTGTACCATCAATATATATATTTATATATAGGGAGATACAATTTCCGTACTTAATATATTATATAATATATTAATACTATTATTTACATAGATTTTCATATCTCATATAATATATATATATATATAACTATATATATATATTATATATATACTATATATATATATATTTGTTTCTATATATATATATATATCTGTATATTGAAATTATATATATCCTTTGATATATATATATTTATCTATATATTGTCATGTATATTATATTACTATATTATATTTATATATATTATAAATCATAATTTTATAATATATCATATTAATATATTTATATATATAATGAGTATGTATACATATAATTAACAATAATAATTGCGTCCGCGCGCAGGGGTGACCAGGCCCCGTCCTCTCTTAGGAGGGGTGATTCGGTCCCCTTCTCTAAAATAAAATAAAAAATAATAAAATTTTTTTTTTTATTTTTTTTTCGCTCATTTGATAGCACGCGGTAGGTGAGATACAAAGTTTTTATTTAGATCATATTTATTTTCTTAGAAAGTTTCTTTTAATATTTTTACAAAAAATATAGATATAAGAAATTAGGGTACAAAATGTCCTTCAATAGAATTTCACTTTTGAAAAATTTGAGTTTTTCAACCTCGTTAAAAGAAGAAAAATTGTGGATCGATTTTAACTATTTTTTCAGTGGATACACTAGAAGTATGTTACCTTTAAACTGGCAAAAAGTAGAATTTGTTTTATGACCAATTAGCAGTTATTTAGTAGGCAAAATTACCGGGGACCTTAACTTGGTCCGATTTCGCCCCCTCTCCGAAAAAACATTGAAATGGCAGGGGTGACATCGGACTCACCATTGTTTTTTTCTCGTATTTTACGTATTATTATTGACATTTTATTACTTTATAATTAATTTAATGTAATAGATTTATAAATTCGGTTAAAGAATGCAAAATTTTTTCTAAAAAAAGAGTTGAACATCTAATAAAAAAAAGGGAATCTCAAATAAAGTTTGTCAAATTTTACTTCATTTAAATAAATATAATTGTGTCCTTTATATTTAAAATTAATCATTATTTATTAACCATTCCAAATTATGTTGCAGCTAAGCAATTTTTATATATTTAATAATATATTTATTAGGTAAAATTTAATAACAAATTTTGAATTTTCATATATATATAAAAAACGAATTTAAACAGATGGTCCGAGTCACACACTAAATGATGGTCAAACTTCCACCCCTCCAGCGGTCAGCTGACTCAGCGTTATTAAAGACCTTAATAAGATACTTTTATATCTTGTATCATGGAAACTTTCGTTGCATTTTAATTTGGTTGATGTGGCGCTATTGACCCGATCGACCTATAGGGCCGTGATTTACAAAAATATATTATTAAAAGTGTCAGGGAGGAGTGCATTGAGAGTGAGGAGACCAAAGTTATACCTATAAGTTGGTCAAGTCACGGGCCGCAACGAACGCTATATATATTAATTTATATATATATATATATCCATATTATTATATTGGAGATTAGGGTTTAAAAAAAAACATAACCATCTGTTTTATTTTTTTATAATTAAAAAACACGTTTTTTTTTTTAAAAAATAGACCAATGGCCAAAATTTTTCGTATTTTTTTTTTGTTTTTTTTTTATTTATATACTATTTTTTCATACATATCTAAGTTCTTTTTATAGGGTATTTAGCTTATATTATTATTAGTAATATTATTATTTCTATTGTTATATAAAGATGGATCATAACTAAATATAAAGTACAATATGTTAAAAGAGGTATACAATATATAAAGTTTTATTAGTGCTCCAGGGCATATAATTATTACATTAACTTACATTTCATCTCATTATATTTGATTATTATATTATTTATTATTTTATTATTATTATATTTTCTTCAGGTACTTTTCATCTCTTCATGCTGGCACTTTTTTCAGGTTTGGGTCATGAAAATGAAAGCAACAAATACGCCCTCTTCAATAAAAACAACGGAAGGAAAAGTTTTTTCAAGGATTTGTTTGTGGCTTTTCTTTTACCAAATTTTTAAAGTATATTTTTAATTATAAGTACCAAAGGACTTTTAATCTTAACTTAATCATCATTTTTCATCAAGCATAGGAAACTCATAACCCATTAATTAATTTTGAAGAATAGCATATATTTTCTGTTTTAATTTTTATCCAATATCATGTTGGCTACAGGCTTGAAAAACAGCTGTTTATCACATTCAGTGCGGAACAAGGTGGAATCAAACTGACTGGAAGAATGCTCATCGTCTGATGCATTTAATCTCTGCTTCCTGATCTCTTCCCAACAAAAATCTCCTGTACTCCATATCCTTTTTCATCTACCAACTTCTTCGGGTCAGGTCTTTTATCTCTAACCATCTTTGTGCGTGGTCCATGTCCTTTTGAGCCCCTGACTAGAGCCTAGATTTTTGGGCAACGATAAGAGCAACATCTTTCCTTGTTGACCAATGCTAGAGCCAAATTAAATGTCAAGAATCCTCCCGTTATTTCTTTTTTTTTTTTTTTTTTTTCTTTTCGCTGTTAATGTGGATCGGGACATACAACTCCATTTATCACTTAAGTTTTTTCAACTTAGGTGTAACATTTGTCATATTATTTCACTTAAAGCCCAAATATAATCATCAAATGAAGCATACAATAAACCTAAATAACCACCTAGAATCAGTGTTCTACAGGTGTATACTCAAGGCCACATGGACAATTATGGTGATAGGCTTTCATTCTATACTTCATAGTTTACAAGTATATTCAACCGGCACCATTACATCTGCAGCTTTCATCAAAAGACTATATTATACAACATGGTCTCTTAGTTGTTTTAATCAAGCAGTCGTGTAAAGCATTTATGGTTGCTACTCTGAGCGGACTACCACATGTATTCTACAGAAGTGACACATTTTGAATTGTGAATTATTATAAGGATATCAGTTACTGGAGACATATAGCAAATTATTAGGATACTCTCCATATCACGAAAAAGTGACCCAGAAGAGGTTATTCAGAGGACACTTGAACCTATCAAAGTTTTTGCCAATGCAGATTCATTGTTGAGAGACAGATGTGTCCTTAGGTAGTAGTTAGAATTTAATAATATATTATATTACTATGTAGATTCAATTCATTATTGTGGATTCTTAGATCGTATTAGGAACTGGTATCCTCAGTATCATATTACAGATATATTTACCACTTGCGTTCATTATCATAATTCTCCCAATTAATTCGCCTCTCTTCACTCCCTAAATGGTTGGGGGTGAGCTGCAGTACACCCATATTTCCCACTTAAACACAGAACAAGCCTCACGCCGGGAGACAACAATATACACGGAGCTATAAAGAAGCCACTCCCCCTTCCCATTCTGTCCCCCCTTCCACCTATCTCAACCCTTCGACAGTGAGAACTTATCCCCTCAGTCAGCAAATTATCTCATACCCCCACCACTCACCTCCACGGTTTCTCAATGAGACTCAGGGCGCAACCCCTCGCAACTACGTGGTATCTACTACTAACCAATCGTGGGGCTCTCCAATCCCCCTGGACCAGCCGCCACCACCCACCCAACCTCATACACACAATACACTCCTCGGCGGTCATTTCACTTCTTCCACCCCTCCTACCTTACTCTCGCCACTTTGTCTCCTCACTTTCCTGCCATAACGTCACATTCCCTCTCCTCTTACACGACACGCTCCCTTTTATCTGGTCCAACTCTCACTTTTCTGGTAAGTTCTCGAGGGCCCCTGGCTTCCGATCTCCCAGCAACTCCCTGACTCACTATATCAGTCCGCTTCAATACCACATCTGTCATCTCTCTCACTTTCCATATGCACCAAACCATGCCCTATTGTACTCTCATTTATTCTCTTCAGTTATTCCTTTTCATTTAACACCGCGAACAACTGCTTAGAATGCATTCATCTCCTTATATTATTCAATTTTTTCTCTCACTAACACCTACAGATGTCTGACTTCTGACACATTCTATCCCTTGGATCTATTACTTCTTCATTCCACGATAGTTTCACTACTATTCCAATTATTCAGCGCAGCATTATACCCCGTTCATTTTCCTAAGTTTTATTAGTCCCCCTTTTTTTTTATTAATCCAACCCAAAGGATGTGTTAGTTGCACATACCACCTTCAACAACTTTTCTACTACATACTGCCGTTTCCTTTTCATCCAAAATATTCCTAAAATATTTATTAATCAGAACAGCTTGTTTCTATTTGTCCTTGCTCACATCAAACATTAAACGTCACATTACCCACGCTCTCTCACTACCATATACCTTACTCTTATTTATGTTTACTTTCAAACCCCTCCTTTCATACACCCTTCCAAAACCCCTCTCCAAATCCTCTCAAACTCTCTTCAGATTCACTCCACACAAAGGCAAATTCATACACCATGACATAAGTAGGGCAGCCTTCCACTTCTCCTCCATTCTCGCATTAATTCTAACATCTTCCTCGCCAGCCACTACTTTCTACTTCTTCTTAACCAGCATATACCAATTGAATAACCATGGGAGACCTAACAGCATCCCTGCTCCCTTCTATTAATGTAACCAATCCTTGTAAATTCTAAGTTTTTTACACCACACTTCACTATCGTCATAAATATACACTTTTGATACCATTCAGAAGCCTATCCATGCACCATATATCTAACACTGCCACAGAATTCATCCTATTAATCTCTGTTCATCGATCACGCCTGTGACGAGTCCATAAACCTAAATACAATTTCTCTCTCTTACTTCATTTTTCTCAATTCATCAGGGTAATGTATAAATGAAGAATCTACCAATCCGTAACTACTCGTTAAATGCACTTGTATTCTTTACCATCCAGTCCCTCAGTCACTGTTGACGTATTCTTTCAACGCTCGTCCACATTGGCAGCATATATCTTCCTACCAACACTCATATAAATTAATCTTCTTATATTTCCTACAGTTCACCTTATCTCCCTTATCTCCTTATCAAGGTACTATACACTGCTTCTCGTTCCAATCCCTGAATATACCCCTCCATAAACGCTTTGTTACAACCATCCAAATCATTCAACACCTCTCACCTCTCATTTCTTTGACAGTTACTACCACCAATCCTCCACTTTCCTCCTACGTTCATTTTCCCAACTTTTTCACTTTCTTCACCTCTTTCATCACCACTTGTCTCGCTTTTACGTCACTTTCTCCCCCATCTTTTGTTTTACTCTTAGATTTTATTCCTCCTTCCAACTGTTCATTACCTCATTTATCCTAATTACATTTTGCAACTTTTACTCTTCTTTTTTCACTTATATACTTCCAAAACCAGTTCCTTCTGAAATGTTCCCAGCATTTCCTACACTTAATCACGCCTATTTATTACTTTTTAATCGCTTGCATCACTTCTTCATTTCCATCCACTTGTTATATTCTTAACTTCCTTACTTTAGCATTTACTCTTCTCCTGCACTAACTATAAGGTTCCTTCTTTGTGTCCAGATTTGTTGTTTCTTTTTGTTCAACTCAACTGATTTATTTTGCAAGCACTCTTAATACTTTTCATTCCTTGTTCACTTACTTTTCTCACTTTTAATTCTCTCCACTTCCCTCCTTATCTCTTCCTCTCCATCCAAGTGCCACTATTAATCTACACAAAACATAAGGACCCCGGTAATCCCCATCTCAACCCCTCACTGATTTAACATCCATCAATACTTCAACATCTTCTTCTACATCCAACACATCCATACTTTTCACTTCAATGCATCTTTACCTATGGGCAACTCTAGTATATTAGAATGATATGCTCTTTGTGTTTGAAAAAAAGTATTTTTACACCACTACCATTAGGCCCAAATACAACTATATGACCATTCTATTTTCTCCGTCAATCCCAAGTCACATGTTTAATACATCATTATGATCAACGCTTTTAATTTTAGGTCACCCAACACAATCAAATCTGAAGCTCCTACTCACCCCTTAACAATCATTCTGATTACCCAGAAAGTCACACTCTCCTCATCATCACTCAGATGGACCATATGTTACAACCACACATACCTTGACTTTTTTAAACTTAAATTGCACTTTAGCCATCTAGTACTCACCCCCAAAAAATCTCCATAGCTCTGTGCCACGGTCACTTATCATAATCGCAAATCCTCTCTCCCCTCCTCTTCTCTCCACCTCTAAAATACACAACTTTTCTCACCACAACAATCTTCACAGCTTCCCTTCATTTTTGTTTCAATCACACGAGCAAATGAGGTCTATCCTTTCTTTTATATACATCCATCACCTCTCTCCGTTTTCTCCTCAACATTTATTTTTTTTCTCTGACATTCCATGTACAATGTGATCGATTCGTACAACTTTCGCCAAAAGATGACAGCTCGTTTCGTGATCACGACCTTCCTGATTCATGCTTTAGTATTGCCTGGCACGAGATAAGTGGTAGTGGGTAGCCAAACCAACTGCCACTGTCCCTTTGTCGCCTTTCTACAACCGCAGAACTACTCTGTGGATTTTTCTCCCCCACACACATAGATATAATACGATACATAACAGGAATATGGAAAGTTGTTGTTATAATACGTGATTAATGTTTTATGGTCTGTTTATTATTATTATTATTCATTATTTTATTATTACTTGTTTGTTTGTTGTTGTTGTTGTTGTTGTTATTATTTTTGTTGTTAATAAACTTATCATTTACAAATTTTATCGTTTCCACAGAATGAAATAATTACTCAGACATTATGTCAAAAGATGGGATTCGAAATAAAAGCCTGAAGTCCGTTGAGTTTTAAGGAATGAATATTGGAGCTGATTCAAAATATTGAAGCAAATTTCTCAATTAGAAGAAAGTCTGGTAAGAATAGACAATTAAAAGGTTCTTTTATTTGTGTTTCTTATATAAATTTGATGGATTCTCTTGTATGAAACTTATTATTTTCATAATTATTATTTCAACAATAACAATAAATTTTGTGGGACTTTAGTTTTCAAGTTAAAAGAGTCGCAATTTTGGGTGGTTACTCAACCGTCTCTTTGAAATCCTATAACTCTCTTCAGTTTCAAGATAAGACACTTTTGAAATCAGCAATGAGAATTAAGATTAATTCAGGAGATTCCTGACACCAATTTGGAAAGTTTCTTACTTTTTTTTAAAACCCCTTATATTCTCCACGAGAGCAATTTCATTATAGTTCAAACCCTTTTATTGCTTCATATACCTTCTACTTCTGTTATATTTTCATAATTGAATTATTTTCAATAGTGGTGATAAAAATTTTTGTGTGACTATTTCACCATATTCGGTCTTAGGCCAAATGTGGCCTGGGCCAGTCCAGTGTGGCTTTCTAAGGCTTATCGAGATAATCTTAGTTATTTAAGAAACAAATTCTAATTAGTTGCAATAGATAATGAGGTAAAAAAAATCACGGCATCAAAGAATTTTAGTTAATGATCAAAGCTTCTTTCTTCAATATAAACAAAATATTTTATAAATCATTCACACTCAATGTACAAAACATATAAAATAAAAAGAAATATAACGAAACATTATGATTTTTTCTTTTATTAGAGTAATCATCACGCTTTGCTTTACAGTTAAACGTTAGAGGTTTCCGGAATTTTTCGTTCGTGTTTCGGGCAGTAATTTAATCCTAGTTGTGTTGCATACGCATGTTTGTGTTTGTTTATTGTTGTGCAGATGTTTTAAAATATTCAATGCCTTCCTTGTTACCATCAATAATTTATCTCATATTTTTTTGTATTTCTAGTCCATCATGTCTAAAAGAATTAAACAAAGCAGTTTTTAATATGGAAATTTAATGTTTTTATTAATAATTTAATTTATTAATTTTAATGTTTTTTAATTTTTAATAAGATTTTTTATAATGGAAATTACAATTTTTTGTGCTATTTAATAGTATTAAAATGAATTTTGCTAGAACAATAAATTCTTAATTCTACAATAAGAAATACAATGCGCACAGCACTATGTTACTAAGGACTATAAATATGCCAAATTAGAGGATGAGGTCGAAAGATTGCACTGAACTAATATTAAAATTAGGAAATGCGTAACAAAGACAATTATTCCTTTAATTGTTGCCTCTATGCTGAAAGGCAAAGTTAAAGTAGACATATTTGGCTTGCAAAAACATGAACATTTGGTGATGCCAAACGTTATAAAGGATTGTATTGTTGAAGATAAAGTTGAAAAAATATAAAGACAAACGTCTTTCAAGAATAAGTAATGCGGATATAATTCAACAATGAAAATGTTTTATTACTCGATAGCTTTGATGAATCGCAGATGAATGTTGCTCTATCATTTAAAAGTGTATTGGTTATCACAAGGACTAGTATTAGACTAAATGTTATCTCTGCGAGGGCAAATAATTGACTTTTTTAAAGGGAACAAACAATGAACATTGTGAATTCCCAGATTTTAATTTTCTCTTAGATATTGCCTTTTTTCGTGATATAATTAATGTCATGGCAAAATTAGTTACATATTTCACAGCAGGGTTAAGCTAAATCTATATTATATTGCATAAAATCTGTCATTTGAAAAGAAATAGGCTAATTGATTTCAAAACTTTTCTTGCTCAGTCGAAACTTTCAAAACATTTTCCTCAGTTAACAAAAAATAATTAATTTATGAAAACAAAGGGTATAATAGTAAATCATCTATGATATACGAATCAATTTTAGACTCTTTAATCAATGAATACAATGAAAGATTTATTGATTGTGAAAAGCATGATATCACCTTGACAAGAAATTTTCAACCTCACTTAGTTGATTTATCAAAGGAACTTAAAAAGTTACAAGTAGAGCTTATTCTTTTCGGAAGATAACATCCTAAAATCTTTGTTTGAAATTAAAGAAAATCCTGTTGAAATTTGGAAAGAGGCGGTAGAAAACCATCTTCAGGAGCATGCACGCCGATTGATTTCATGCTTTCCAACGACAATGTTTTGAATCAACATTCTCATACTTAACGCAAATCAGGAATTCGTGATAAATCAGATGACAGATTGAACATCGTGAGGACCAATTAAACTTAAAACCTCCATGCCAACTGGCTGAAAGCAGTGCTCGGCAATAGCGGGGCATCGACTCGGACATACCCTCAAACCATCTAGACAACACCCGAGCTCCAGCTTCATAGCTCCAGAAACAAAAATGGTGCATCGGTGCATTAGAAAAGGGGTAGGGTAATATCTAATACTAACTCTTGTTTAGGAGTGAATCGATTCCATCGTAACACCACAGGAATAGATTCAACAGTGTCGATTATGTATTAATCCGTACCATATCGGTATGTATATTCCGTCACGATATGATATTCGCACTTGAATGTTAGAAAAGGGGGGTGGGGTACTAACTTGTAGAAGGACCAATCTAGCACATTCAAATACCAAACGAATTGTCAATACCTTATACCATAGGATAGACACAAATTTGGTGTATTCTATATGACGTAGGATATCGCATGCTAAGAAAATGCTAGAAAGGAAGGAGCGGGGGGCATAACTCGGTAGAAGGAAGCATCTGCCATACTAATATACACCAATCGATTCTTCATACTTTATAATAGGGATAGAAACCAATATTTGGTGTATTCTAAGACGTATGCTAGAAGTGCTAGAAAATGGGGGCGGGGGCTAACTCATACAAGGAAGCATCGCATCTTCTAATACACACTAATCGATTCCCCGTACCGTTCAAGGCTGCGCACGCCCTTGTTACTCGCTGGAATGGCGAATATGGTTCGGCCATGCTAGAGCGGACAGGTTGCACCGGTTGCGGTTCTAACCGCAAACTGGCGCACTCAGCGCTGTCGGGCCTGCTAAACCGCGTAACCAAGACTCTTCGCTTGGAAGCGTTCTTTTTGGTGACGTGGATGACCATAGCTTAGTGTTTAGAGCATCCGGTTACTGGTTCTAGAAATCCCGGCGGCTTGAGATGAAAGGATAATTTTGCATCTTCACCCTTTGAAATATCATGCAGAGTTTCTATTAATAATCGAGATCAAAGGAGCACTGTGTTACAGATCGTAAAATGACGTAGCGCCAGGTCACCTTTGACTTATTGCGGTGCATGAAGTACTCTCCCATCAGCGGGACGTCTGACTCGACACGGAACTGAGAGAAGTTACCCTTTGACACTCGCATTAGTTGACATAAGATTGAATCGCACGTACAGTACACGATTTTTACGCTCTACCTCGCGGTAATCCGATCACTGGAACCTCCTGCGCTTGCTGAGTTAAAGTACCGGCGCTTTATCCACTAAGCCATCCGTGTTCCCAAAAAAGGTTTCAAGCGTAGTTTTTAAATCACCCGGTTTTCTCATCCCATAATTGCTGAGTACTAAAGGCCTGGCCCCCATTTAAATCGGAGAAGTCATTAAAATATTAAAAAGAATATATAATAACAATAAATAATTAAATAAGATAATATTCTAAGATGGATGTATTTTCCATGATAGTTATTAGTGTAAAAGAATATTAACAAAGATTCAATATTATTGTAAAAATTGTCACATTAATTGACTGTGGCCTCACTTCTGGTGGCAAATTTTGATGTGGCTTCGCACGTAAAAAGGTTCCCCACCCCTTTTTTATAGCATATAGTTTAAAAGTCAGGAGTTACGTCTTCCATCCCTTTAATAACATCCACAATTCGAATCTATTTTTATATTCATCAAAATTTTGTGATTCTTTTCCTTCCTTCCAGTTTAATGACATTAATTCCTTTTATCCCCAGCGTGAAATCCTGTCACTGCTCTCTCTAACATTGAAAGAAACTGCACCAAAAACACACTTTGCAGGGTTTTCTTTCATTCTTTTCTTCTTTTTCTTCTTCTTTTCTTTTTCCTTCTTTTCTTCTTTTCATTCCTTCTTTTTTTCTTTTTAAAACAGAAACTCTTCTGAGTGAGAAACTCATATGTCGCATTGGCAGTGGACCACATCCAACACACTATGATGTTTGATGCTTAGAACAGAAACTGTTCAGAGTGAGCAAAATCATGAATAAAAATACTTAACATATTATTATTATGTTTGTTGCTTAGAAGCAGATCTGCTCTAAGTGAGCAGACTCAATGTTACAGAGAAATAGTAAAATGAATACTTATTTGAAAACTACATAACAGATTTGTTTTTAAACAGTAAGACACATCCAACAAATTAAATAAAGCAAAATACTTTAACAGACTAGCCTTGAGTGGACTGGAAAGTCTTTGCCAGCAGTAGTAGTAGTGTCTTCTTCTTCTTTTTCTTCTTCTTCTCTTCTTCTTCCTTCTTCTTCTTCTTCTTCTTCTTCAAGACTTGGGTAAGGTGCGTTCCATCCAGAAACAGAAAAGTAAGTAGAAGAATATGACACAAGGTCGAAAAGAAAGCCCCAGCTTGTCGCCCCCTCTATACTATCCAGGAGAACTCATGGCATCAGAATCCACTAGAGCTCACGGACCAACGCCCGGACTCAACTATGGCATATCGTCAAGTGTAGGTATCATCCCTTGACCAGGTGTGCCACAATTATAACCCTTTCACGAAACCCGCTTCCCTCCTATTGTGCCCTTCTCTCTCCTCCTGCAACACATTTCTCTCTCCAGACTTATTTTAATGGGCTCCATCCACTTTTGTCTCTTTGGTCTCCCGCCGGTCGATTCCCAAACACACCACCACTATACATTTATTTGGGCAGCAGATTATAATTCTTGATTCTACATCGTCCCCAGTATCACAATTAATTTTCAATCGATTGTTAGATATTCTTTCCTTCACACACATTCTATAATATGTTCATTCTTCATTTTATCAATTCTTTCTCACACCTAACACACGTCCCTAAGATGTCCATCTGAACACATTGAACTTTAAGATCTATCCTCTTACTTATGAAACAAATAAACAAAAAGTGTACATCAATTAAACTATTTATTATCATTATGTTTGATTTATACAAGATATGTTTTTTATTTTTTGTGTCCTGCTTTTCTCACATATCACCATGATATTTATGTATTTTTTATTGTCTCCTTGTAGCATTATTATTATTATTAATTATTATTATTATTATTATTATTAATGTGGAAATCTTAGCAATACGTTAAGTTGAGTTAACTAACTAATTTTTAAATTTTATTTTTATTAAAAGGTACTTTCTCAAATAAAAAATTTTAAGCATTTTTCTTTATTATTTCTGTAGACTCACATTAGTGATGTAGACCATGGAGAGAAAGATGACAGACTTAAAACAAAAAGCCCTTTAAGAAACGAACCTCAATCGCCAAGAAGAGGAACCAAAAGATAAAAACAAGAGATTGAAAAATCATGAAAAAGATGAGTTGGAACTTCATTCGAAGTCACACGGTAAGAAGTTTAAATGTGATCATTGCAGTTTTGAATGTAAAATCAAATTGAATTTAGAAGTGATGGGGACACTGGTGGTGGTGAGCGCTTTGGGAATTGTAAAATCTAGCCTGATCTCTCACGTAGAAAGACTCCCGATTAGAGTAACAGCATCTGAAATATGTTTGGAGGTGGTAAAGAAGAACCTGAGTATCATTAGGTTGGTGTTTTGTGTAACTTGTAATTTATTTAAGTTGGATTGTGATAGTGCTGAGAACCATGCGGGGGAGGCATAGTTTGTTAGTTCTGAGGAGTTGTTTGTAGATTGTGGTAAGGGTGTGTTTTCTGTCGCTGAAGTTGTGTTGGGAGAGAGTTCGGAGGGTGTTTAATTTACGTTGGGTTGAGGAAGTAATTTGGTCGATGTGGAGGGAGAAAGTCATATGTGTGTCATAAGTGAGTCCTAATATTTTTGGGGTTTGTTTAGAGGGAGGGGTTGTTGTTTTTAAGTATATATATATATATAGTGATGGGTAAATGCCCAGGCACTTAAGAATTGGGCAAATGCCCAGGGCATTTATCTGGGCATTTGTCCAATTTGGGCATTTTAGAGGGCATTTATATATATATATATATATATATATATATATATATATATATATATAATATATATATATATATAATATATATATATATATATATAATATATATATATATATATATATATAATGATTTATTTTTATCATCGAATTGGGTTTTTTACCAAAAGTATTGGTATTGGTATTGGCCAGTATTGGCCATTTTTCGAGGTATTGATTGGCCTTTAGCACATGCATTGCTTTGGTATTGGTCAAAATGGTCAATACTGCTTCAGTCTTTTAATGTGGAAAAAAAAAGGAAAAGTAACAATATGTTAATGCTCTTGAAACTTCTGTTAGAGAAGTTTATAAAATATAAATAATAGGTGGTCTTTTTCATACATAATATCTTTAAATATGAAGTATTGGTATTTGCTGAAATTCCAGTATTGGTATTGGCAGTAGCATCAATGAGGGTATTGGTATTGGTATTGGCCAATGGGAGTGTTTGTATTGATATTGGCCAACGATTCAGTTCTGGCACATCACAAATATATATATATATATATATATATATATATATATATATCTTATATATATATCTATATATAATACATATAGATAATATATATATATATATATATATATATATATATATATATATATATATATATATATATATATATTATATATATATATATATATATATATATATATATATATATATATATATATATATATATATTATATATAGATATTATATATCTGAAGTGAATATATTTTATATATATATTATATATATAATATATATATTATATAATAATATATATATATATTAATATTATATATATATTTTATATATATTATATATAAGGTTTAAGATCAGAATAAAAGGGAATCCTGATCATAATAAGAATAGGTATGGTGTTCGGCACCTGCTCCCCATGGAACGTGAGCGGAGTTTGGAGGAACACTGTGTGTAAAAATTAAGGAAGAACTTGTAGTGAAGGTGTTTAGGCTTCATGTTCAAGAACGGAATAGGTATTTTGGGGATAACGTCCTCGTTATGAGTGATGGGTAGAGTGAGAAAGTTGAAGTGGTAAATCTGCAGGTATAGTTGAAATTACTGGTGAAATGATCAAGAACAGGGGCGAGATGGTTATTGATTGGATTTGGAAGTTGTGTAACAAAGCGTTTATGGAGGGTATAGTTCCGAGCGATTGGAGGAGAGCATTAATAGTACCCTTATATAAGGGTAGGGGGGATAAGGGTAACTGTAGGAATTATAGGGGACTTAGTTTATCGAGTGTTGTAGGGAAGATAAATGCTGGTATTTTGGTCGCAAGAGTGCGTCGAGTGACTGATTTGTGAAGACAAGGTGCATTTAGAAGTGGTAGAGGATGTGTGGGTCAAATCTTTACATTGAAACAAATGATTGAGAAAATGAGAGAAGAATAAATTGTACTTAGGTTTTATGGATTTGCAACAGGCGTATGACAGGATTAATATGGAAGCTCTATGGCAGGTGTTAGTGAAATATGGTGTTGGTGGTAGGCTTCTGAATGGAAGCAAAAGTATGTATGACGATAGTGAAGCATGTTTAGGAATAAATGGAATCGTAAGTGATTGGTTTAGTATTAATAGTGGAGTGAGGCAGGGATGTGTTATGTCACCTTGGTTATTCAATTTGTATATGGATGGGGTTATGAAGGAATTAGAGGTGGCAGGTGCAGGATGGGTTTAAATGATGGAAGAATGGAGAAAGTGGAGGGTGCCCTATTATATGTGGATGATTTCCGTTTTTAGTAGAAAGTTGTGAGGCAGGAAGGTGTAACTGGTGCAATTAAATCACTTGGCGATGTTAAGGGACTACTAAGTCTTGATGCGCTGAGTTTTACATGAGGGTATGCTGTTACTGTGTTATGTATAGTAGTGAAGACTATGGTCTGGAATAAGAGGTATAGATCTTTAGTACAATGTGTTCAGATGGACAATCTTAGGGACGTGTTAGGTGTGAGAAGAATTGAAAAATGAGGAATGAATGCATTAAAGAGTTGTGTGGTGTGAAGAAAGGGGTAAATGAGAGAATAAATGAAAGTACATTGAGGTTTGGTCATGTGGAAAGGATGGATGATAGTGGGTTGGTTAAGCGGACGTATAGTGGTGAGTGTGCTGGGAACACCAGATGGGAGACCTTGAGGAAAAAGTGAATTGAGTCAGTAAAGGAATGCCTGGAGGAGAGAAATGTGTGTTTGGCAGAGGCGAGAAGAAAGGTGCATAATAGGAGTGAATGGCGGGGTTTTGTGAGGGGGTATGGTTGTGGCCCACCTGGGTCAAGGGATGAACCCTACCTTGACTTGCTATAAATTCATCAGCCTTTTGTGGGAACCTTATCAAAAGCGAGGAAATCCAGTTGATTTGTATATTTAGACTTTAGCCAATCTTTTGATATGGTTCCTTAATGCTGCTGATCGAAGAAGCTTATTGCGTGGAGTGGGACATGGGTTGCGTTAAAGTGGTTGTAAAACCAAAAAGGAAAACAGTGTGTACAACTAAATGGCAATAAGTCATCATGGTCAATAGTGAAGAGTGGTGTCCCACAGGGTTCAGTGCTGGGGGCCACTATTGTTCCTCATATATAAAAATGATTTAGACCAATGACTTAAATGAAAAGTTTGTAAGTTTGCAGATGATACCAAAGTGGCTACCTCAGTTAGGAATAGTGAAGGATGTATAAAGATTCAAAATGATCTTGATAAACTTCTTGGGTGGGCAGATAAGTGGCAAATGAATGTTAATAGTAAAAAGTGTAGGTTCTTTCACTAGGTTACTCAAATAAAATTTTAAACTACAATATGAATGGTGATGGCTTGAGCCTGTGGCCAGAAAAAGATTTGGGTGTAATAATTATAAGCATTAATTCGAAAGTAGCTAATCAGTGTTTGGAAGTAAGGAATAAAGCTAATAAGATGCTGGTCATAATAAATCGTAATGTTGTTTACAAGAGCAAGGAGGTATAAGTAAACTGTATAGTAAGCTATGTTAAGCTAGTAATTATTGTATTGAATCGCGACAATATTAACTTATTTAAGAAAAACTTAGATATACTAGAGAGTTGCAATGTAGGGCAAAAGGTACTTTCTGGGTAAGGTAAATCTATAAGGAGTGGCTAAGGAGTTAGGATTGTTTTCTGTAGAAAGGCGATTTCGTCAGCAAGGACTGATACAAGTGTAAAATTTTTACGTATATTTGATAATACAAGAATCAATAAATTCTTCATAGTAGAGCATGGGCGACGGACGGGAGGTCAGGGTGCATGGTAAGAAAATTAAGAAAGCATGCCATCTTGTTATAAGAAAACATTCATTCAGTATAGGGTGGTTTAAATTTTGAATGGTTTGAACAGGAGGTTGTTTGAGCGGTGACTTGAATTGGCATATTTAAGAAGGATTGATAGGTATATGCATGGGTCTGGGTATCATATAGTATTTGACTAAGGCCTAGAAATTGGGCAGGTTTTTAGGCTAGCTGTAGTTATTAAGATTAATTGCATATTACCATAAGTTATTAAAGCTGTAGTGTGGTTGGCACATACTTAGCTATGTTTTTTTTTTTTAGTTGTAGACTTTGTGTATCCTATGTAAAAAGTTGCAGCCTAGGGTGCTTTGTGGATTTGCCTAAGAATGTTGTTTGGTGATTGGTTCTGTTGCTTGACTGGGACAATCTCGATAGGTCTATGGTGGCTTCTTATTGTCCCCTTTTTATTTCTAATGTTTCCAATGAAAATGGCGCTCTGTTGGGTCCGTGAAGCTTTCTAAGGTAGATTTCCTGACTGGACGAGTTCTCACTAAAGGTATAAAAAGGGGGAGGTAAGGCTGAGCTTAATTTTCGACTTGCGTCATATTATTTTACTACTTTTCTGTCTCCGGTGCATTTGTGCACCTTACCCAGTCTTGGGAGAGAAGGTGGGTGATGATGAGTTTAATGGTATTAGAAAATCTTTGCTAAGTACAAAATGCCATAAAAATGACTAACTATTTTTGAGTGTTTTTCTTTTTTTAAATGCTGTCAATAATAATCCATCCTGATAATTTTTTATAAATGCCCAGTTTTTGGGGCATCATTTATGAAATGGCAAATGCCTGGACAAATGCCCCATTTTATAAATGTCTGCCCACTGGGCATTTGCCTAGACTATTGGGTAGAATGAGGATTGGTGGCGGTCAATGGTTAGGGAGGGTGATGGAGGATTTTAAGGGGGAAGCTGTCATTCTATTGTTGAGTAGCCAAGTTTATAATTGTAAGGTCTTCTTGGGTGTGTTGGGTGGCTACTAAATTTACAAGTGGGATTTGGGAATGAGACTCGAGTGTCGTCTGCGTAGTAAATTAGTTTGTGGATTGGTTTGGGTAGGGGTGGGCAATCCTGCTGTAAGAGATTGAGAGAGTAATGGAGAGAGAATGGCGGCCTGTGTACGCGTTTTGTAGTTTAATGGAGTGTGAGGGTGTTTTTATGGAGGACTTTGGCGTATCTATTGGTAAGGAAATTTGAGAGTCACTTTTATCATTGTTTTCTAGGGGGGATTGAAGATTTTTTTGTATAAGGATATGTGAAAGGCTTTGTTAATGTCGATGGCTGTAAGTATGGATTTGTGTGATGGGGATTGCGTTTGAAGACATAAATAATGTGTTGGGTGAAGGGGGTGAGGGCTGTTGTTGTTGAATGATTGCTTTAAAATCCATTTTGGAATTCTGGGAGGGTGAGTGTGTGGGATATTTTTTTTAATATTGTTCTCCAGCAGTTTGTTGATGGTGGAGAGAAGAGAGATTGGGCGTTAGGAATGGGGATTGGGGTCTTTTTTGGGTTTCAGTTTTTGGATAATGAATGCTTTTTTCCAGATTGGGGGTATATATTGAGTTTCCAGGATTTGTTAAAGATTTCTGTGATGAGTAGAATTGCTATTTCTTTTCCTCCTAGGTGTTTCAGGTGAAAGTTTGAGATTGAAGTCTGGACCTGTTGCTGGTGATTTTTAAGGGTTTTGATTGTCTCTGATATCATGTTGGCTGTAAAAGGAGGTGGAGGCTTTATGCAATTTTTGAGCTTATTTTTTTGTTTATATAAATGGGGTGAGTTGGTTTACGGGAGATATTAGCGTAATGTTTTGCGAGGCTGTCTGCTTGTTGTTTTCAGGAAGGGAGTGAGTTGTCGGGCAAGGATGGGGATTCGTGTGAGGGAGGGGGGTTGTTTTGTGAGTTTAGTTTTTTGATAACCTGCCAGGTTTTCTTATTATATATGCGTGAGATGTTGTTTTGTAGGTATTCTGTAAATTTGTTAGTAGTGTTAGTGGTTATGAGATTAGAGATCTGAGTGTTTACGTTAGTTATTTGGTTAGTGGTTAATGTGGTGTATGGTCTGAGTTTCGGAGGGAGGTTCTTTGTTTAATAAGTTGACTGATCTCGGGGTAGTTTGGAATTGTAGGATTTTCTGTGACCCTTAGGTATGTAGAGATTGGCTGATTTGATGAATTGTGTTGTTTAAATGATTGATGGAGGTGTTTAATGTTGTTTTGTCATGTATTGGTGTATTGTTTATATGGGATTCGATATGGTTTGTAAATTCTGTCCAGTTAGCTTTTTTGTAGTTAGTAAATGTGGTGGTCTTTTTTCTGGGAGTTTGGTGCGGAGAGGCCAGAGATATGAGGATGGGGAGATGATCCGATTGTAGGTCGGTGGTTGTGTCCCAGGTTAGTCTGTGATGTGGTAGGGAGGGGGAACAAAATGGGACGTCTGGTGAGGTGGGGGGATTGGTTGGCTTGGGGAGGAATTCTGGTGGGGGTTTTTGAGTTTCAGGATTTCAGGGATTCCATTCATTAAGGATATGGTTACCCCGGGGATCGGATGGGTAGTCTTCGTACCAGAGGCAGTGTGGTGGGCGTTTAAGTCGCCTCCAAGGATGAGATTTGGGTATTTAGCTATTGTTGATAGGGGGTGTGTGAGGTTGTTTGGGGTGGTCGGGGTAGCGATATAAGGTTGAAGATGTGTAGGTGGTTTGTTCAGGAGTAGGAACAAGATTGGGATTTATTTTAATGCGAGGGGGGCGGGGAGTGTGTGTGAAGTGGTTAGTGGTTGATTAATGATTATTGGTATGTCTGTTTGTGGATCTAGGGTTTATAAAGGGAGTGGTGGGAGATTGGGCAGGGGTATTGGCAATCGTACATATGAATGTTTGGAGAGGGTGTTTGGGGCGAGGGAGGCTTCTTGAAGATAGCTATGTGGTAATTGCTGTTTTTTTCCAGAAAATGGGTTTAGTTCTATGGATTTGTTTGGTTAAGCATTTCTTTAATTGTTAGTATTGTTGAGTGTTTGGGGATTTAGTTTGGTCGTAAGGGGGTTTTGGTTGGTGGTGTGGGGGCTACAAGTTGTTGTACAAGTGTAGCCCATATTGTTCTGGGAGGGTTCGTGGTGAGCAGGACAGATTTTAGGCAACTAACAAACTAAATGCTATTTAGTCAACTTGTTTTTAGCAGATATGGCAGTAATATTTTAGGGGGACCGGGTTGCTCATCGACATCTCCCGACCGTAAGAGTAGTAGTCTCCCTAAAATGAGAGTAAAGATAGACAGAAAAGGCAGATTTGAAACATAGATAAGTAAGTAGAAGGAGGACGATAGTAAAGTAGCGGAAAATATGACCTGTGGGCCCGGCTCTAGCGCTGGGCTCCTCTTGGCAAAGTACCTCCTGTGGGGGGGGGGGGGGGGGGAATTGATGAATGGGAACGCCCCCGGGGCAGAAATTCCTGAGATTTTCTCCCGAGGCGAATCCTGACGGTTGCGCTTGCTTGTAAGCGTACCATCACAACATTATATATTATATAATATATTATATATATATATATATATATATATTATATATATATATATATATTATATATAATATAATATATATTATATATATATCTATATATATATATATATATTTATAATAATCAGATCATGGGATATTGTAATAATTTATGCCTAGAGCACTAATAAAACTTTATTTAGTACTAAACTCTACTTTATATATTGCTATAACCTCTTTTAAACATTATTGTATTTACTGTATTTTAATGCTAAATACCCTAAAAGACTTGATATATATGGAAAAAAAAGTATTAAACCAAAAAAAAACCCAAAAAATTTAAAATTTATAAAAAAAAACCAACACGGTTTTTTTTTTAATCCAACCTATATATATATATATATATTATTAATATATATTTATTATATTATTTATTATATATATTATATATAATATATATATATATTATATATTATATATATCTATTATATATATATTTATTATCTATATTATATATATATCTTTCTTTTCTTACTTCACCTTCCTCTTGCCCCAAGATTGGGGGTAGCGCGCTGTCACCGGCATCGGAAAAGAAAAGCAGTAAGGGAATGACATAAGTCGAAAAAAGAAAGCCCAGCCCTTATCGCCCTCTGTACATTAATTGTGAGAGCTCGGTCTCAAGACAGAAATCCACACTAAGCATATGGACGGGGA
>JABUQX010136640.1:0-18645 GCA_015478945.1 Trachelipus rathkii
AAAAAGAAGGATAGGAGGAGTGAGGATATTATATTGATTAAATGTATTATTATTAAAACGATGTTATAGAAGGTAATGTGATTATTTATATAGATATATTTTTAATTATATGTAAAAATTGTAAAATATGTAATGTTAGTATTTTAATTTAGTTATTAGGGAACATACGGCTGGGCAGACCCGAGACAGAACGAGGCAAGTTGATGTGAATGTGAGTAAGTTATTAGATGATAATAAGATGGTATTTATACCGACTGCATAAAGTGAGGAGAATGGTGGGTGTGAGTTAGTGTCATTATGAGTAGTAATATTTAGAATTAATGGGTGTTCAATTAAATTATTTTTATAGGGTATGATATGATTAAGTTGAGATGGGGTTATTTGCTTATTATAGTGATGTCTTATGTTCTTATATGTTGGACTGTGCGTTATGGTCTTCGTTAAAGTATATTCTTGGTTCCTACCGCATTATGTGATTGATTATTATTGTAAGTTACTGACTAGGTTAAATTGTTATTTAGTATATAAATCCCAAATTTACTGTAACATTTATTAATTATCGGATATTAATATTGGCTATTTTTGATAGTGAGTGGATTGGATCGTACATCTAGTGTAACCTGATATGAATAGCATCACTTCATACTGGGGTTTGGATTGTGAGCTTGTATTCTTTCTGATTATGTATTATTCTTTATATTATAGTAGTAGTTATCTCATTAACTTGAGGATAGTAAATGGACGAAAACGTCGTGCACTTTGCGTGCGTTGTATTTCTATTCTATGTAATAGTTACGAGTGTGAGATATGTAGTATGTATTATAGGACTTTGGCTTAATGCAAATAATAATTCATATAAGATTGAAACTGTGATAATTTATTCTTATAAAACAAAGGATTATGCTATTATTTGATTTAATGATCTACGTGATTATAATTGGCATATTATTTGATTTAATCTCTAATTATTATTTACTATTCATTATTCCATGTAGTTAATATTCTTATTATTATGTGCTTTTCTCTTTTCAGTGAGGGATGTTATGGATAAATAGCAGTAATAATAGGAAAAAATGTGTAAGTAGAAATATGAAGACATGTTAAATAATATAAATACTAAATTGAATAATTAATATTAAACCAATAATAGTAATATAATAATATTATTAAGTAATATGTTTGAATGAACTTTAACTATAGGTTTTTATTCTAATGTAATAAATTTCTTATTCGTTGATATAATTATAATACTATTAATTTAGTTTCAAAAGTAAATTTATTTTTTTATATGAAAAATGTAATCTGAGTAATTCATCAGTTGATATTGTTATATTATCATTTAATTAAAATAAATATGTAATTAATTTTTTGCTTGATAAGAGGAATGAATGTTTGGTCATTGATATATTGCAAGAAAGGTTTGTGATTTGAGTGTTAAAATTATTGATTTATGATTAAATGATGATTTATTTAATTATGTATTATTATATTATTTGTATCTATTATTTATATAATTATATGTTTATTTATTAGATTATTATTATTATTTATTAATATTATGATTATTATACTTATTATTATTATTATATTAATAAGTAAATATTATTAGTATTAAATTATTTATTTAGTTATTGTATATAAATAGTATTTGATTAATTATTATTCATTAATGATTATTATTTATTAGTTATTATTTTTTCTGATTAATTAGGTTATTTATTATGTAAGTAAAGCACAATAAAGTTCAGTGTGATTATATATGTATTAATTGATTTATACATATTTTTTAAATATTTTAAGTTAATTAATATTTTATATATTTTAGTATATTTTATGTGAAATTAATTTTAATTTATTATAATTCTTTGATTAATTTATTATTAGTATTCTTATTAAATTAATGAATTATTATTAATTATTATTATTTAGATTATATTAATTATGTTTATTATATTATTTATTTATTACTTATTATTATTAGTTATTATTATTATATATATATTTATAGTGAATATTATAATATTGAATTGATTATTATTATTATGGTTTAATTCTTATTTATTTGAATTGTATTTTATATTATTTTATTCTTTATTATCTGTTATTATGTATTATTTAATTGTTAGTTATATTATTAATTGATTATTATTTATTATTGAGTATTTTATTTCTAATTATTAGTTACATTATAGTAAAATCATTTTATGAAACAATATTAATTGTTAATTATTTTATATTATGTTTTTTTTTTTTTTTTTTTTTTTTTTTTTTATTTTTTTGCATTTTTATTTTATTTTTTTAAATACATATGTATTATGCACTTCATATATATAAATACTATGTTAAGACTGAGAAAGATGAGATAGCTATATTTGCCGACATTTAATTCTGCTCCAAAAATATATCTTAATATAATATAATATAATAATAATAGTAAATAATGTATTAATAATTAATGTAATTAAGTAATAATAATTAAATTAATAAGATTACAATATAATAATTATAGATTGATTAATATATAACTTACTTATTAAATTATAATATAGATTAATAATGATAATATAATTCACCGATTAATAAAGCTTGTATAGATAATAATGATAATTAAAAATAATAATGGAAAAAAATATATAAATATTATTATTGAATAATTATTAATAATAAGTAGATGAATATATATATAACTTAATACATTATATAATAAATAATTAATATAATAATAATATATAATAATTAGAATAATTATATATATTATAATAATAATATAATTATAAATAATTAAATCATAATTATAATATAATTTAATATAATAATTTAAATATTAATATAATATAGATAATATAATATTAAATACTAAATAATTTAATTATTGAAGTATAAATATATAGAATAATAATAATAATATATAAACTATATAATACTTAAATATATATAATAATCTAATTTAAGATATAATAATATAATATATATTAATATATAAACATAATAACTAATCAATTATGTATATAAGATAATAATCTTTCTTCTTTAATATAACTCAGTACGATTACTACACATTCTTTTCTATTACTGCTTTCTTTAACCTTGAGTATCAATTCACTTATTTTAAGGTCGGTGTATCCCGCTTCTACTTTACCCAGCAAGACTCACCGCTCTATAGCAATTATTAGTACACTCTTAACCAGAGTGCCGCCTTATCAACCAGTATAATCCTGTACATAAACAAACCATACTTCAATGTGATAACTTTGTCGTTATTAATTTCATCTTAAGTTTTGAAAATGCATCGAGTGTCCGTGAAACATGTTTCATTTAAGTTAATTGATTAAGTCATAGATTCAAAATATAGTATAGATATATATACTATTGAATATAATATATATATATAATAATTCAATAACATACAACAGGCCTCTAAAATTGCATCAATTATGAAATTGTCTAAAACGTAGGCTATTCGTCTAATATTGCCATACCTATGTATTCCTACTATAGATTAGCATCATGCAACAACATTAGTCATCATTAGCACAGCAGATACTTAGTGTCCTTGCGTACTCGACTAAATATTTAATTGATACATCAGATTACTCTAACATTTCAATACTATCACTACTATCTCATGCAAAATATACCGTAATTGCCGGTTTCACTCAACATAATAGTACTAAACATTTAATAAACGCTGATAAGATACTTGTATAGTTGCTCATAGGCTCAATTCCTCAACTGATCTTGAGTTATCCAATGGTCAGTTAACGTCATTTCACGTGCACTGAGTACCATCACATACCTTGTGATTTTTTAACTTTAATTATCAAACCCCAGTCTTATACGACTCCACTTGGCAAAAACCTTACTAACCAGTCAGCTCGAAAACTTTCTGTTCGATAATCGTAACAAAAATATAAATCATCCTATACAGCGTAAGGTAATACAGGGCACCGCTCGATGTTTTTCCATTTAAGCTCGATTTCTATTCATCTTCCAAATCGCTATATTAAATAATTATATGCATGGAGACCAAATATGCTCAATATCCATTTTATTATATAATCATGTACTAACATTTCCTACTCGTTTAATCTTATATATTAACATTATATTTTCAAAATTTTGACTTACTACTTTTAATAATTCATATTCAGTCAGCATAACTGTACGAAAATATAAGTGGAATTAAGTAATCATCTGAAATAGAGCTTCCCTATTAATTTGTATTGTCTATGTTGGATCCAGGTAAAATCTAATCACTCTGTATTCCTCTTCCCTATGGTATACTCTCTATTGTCTGCTGATTCATGTGAAAAAATATATTGATTCAAGCAAACATACTATGCAGATACAACGTTTCTTTGACTATGTTCCGCAACGTTTCTTCTTCAACAATAGTCGGAAGCGATTGAGAAAATAAGTACTCGCTTCTGGTCCGGCATCTTATGACTCTATGTTCATAAGAAATCACCACAATAAACAACTATAATCTTCCACATAATACACTCAAAACAACCTTATCCGATCAAGCAGAGGATCTTACAAGTCTAAATATAGTATAGTAAATTCTGATCGCTGCAACTATATATCAGTTACGCTCTCATCTCAACTATCTGGTAGTGACCTGTAATTTTGAGTTTCTAGATCGATTAATTCTTACTAGCCATATATTAATCTAATATATTATTAGTATATGTAGGTAATACGATATTCATTGTGAGATATGTATATGTAATCTAGCTATGCGAAAATACTAGTTCGAAGATGATATATCCACAACTGGTATTATTAAATACTTTGATATCCAGTGTGTATATTTGGTGGATATTATCTATATCGTAATTAAATATTGAGGTTTTCCTATCATATATATAAAATATTGGTTTTCTCCATATGTTCATAGACAATATGCAGCGATAATACCGGTAATACACGGATTAGTTAAAATCCGTTAATCTGATAATACCCTAGGAAAAGCATGCACCAGGGAACCATCGGCAAGGCGCACAAATGCGAAGTCATCTTCCGACGAAAATGAGTTTTGATATACAACGAGAAAACCGATGTTGCAAACTGAGATTTAATAACAAGCGGCAACTGACAACGCGAACGCACTCATTCATCCACGCTCGCGTAGTACACGTAAAACGAATGACAGTTTCACTAA
Source organism: Trachelipus rathkii (assembly GCA_015478945.1). Taxonomy (NCBI): domain Eukaryota; kingdom Metazoa; phylum Arthropoda; class Malacostraca; order Isopoda; family Trachelipodidae; genus Trachelipus; species Trachelipus rathkii. The sequence continues at coordinate 5,165 of JABUQX010136640.1, forward strand.
CGCAAGCGCCGTCAGTTGATACGACTGAAGTATCGTTTTTAATATAAATATAAAATCCCTTCTTATAAGTATACGTTAATAATAATGTTTTGCAAGTTTATTTCAAATTTGGTGATGTACATAACGTGCAAATATAAATATCATCCCTCATAATTTAAAGACACTAGCGTCTGTGTCAATTACTGTGCGTAATAGTTAGCACGTAGAATGTATTTTATATTCGAGAGAAGAACAGTATAATTGATAGCTCAACATTTTGACTGTTCATTCCAAAGGAATAAAAAGTCTCTATTATCGCGCAGCATCTTCTATTCAAGATCAATTCTTACGTTTAGCAGAACAGGGATCTTCCATAAGGTATGTTGAAATTTCGCGGATTGATCGGTTTTATTGGTCTAGCGAAATAATCGGTCCTTTTCAAGATTCCCAGTATATTCATAACGTCAACAACACACAAATAAAATTAGAAAACAGCTCGGCAATTATTTCTAGATGACAACGAAAGAAAAGTTTTGAAAATTACTTTAAAATTCACAAGAAAAAGATGTTAATAATTATGATTAGAAGTTGATAGAGTGGCATAATTGTGTATAGAAAGATGAATAAAATTTATAAAATATTAGAATAAAATAAAATCAACGCAGTTTGACTTTTTGTTTTTTTTTTTTATAAAAAGCAGACATTTTTTTTCACTTACATCTCTAATTGTTACCTAACTTGTATATGAATTTAATTTTCATTATGTTAATTAGTTCTAACTTGAGTAATCATACATTTTACCATTGCATTACATTCCTAACTTGAGTTGAAGTTGCGTCGAGCAGAATTATTATTTAAACAACTTTTAGGCTTTGTTTTTTAAATGTAAATTTAGAGCTTCTAAATGTAAATTTAAAACTTCTTTGCTGATTTTGTCATTATCATTATTTTTACTATTATACAAGATTTGCTGTATTGAATGATTTAGTGTTACGTTTAATCCCTTATTAAATTCATCTATAAATTTGTCAAGCTTCTTCGAACTTAACTTACCAGGGCACCCTGCTTTTCTATCAGGACATGGTTTCTTTATATATGATTCTAAGATTCCTGAAATCTCATCAAACTTACTACCTATAATTTTTTTAGTAACCTCTTCTTGTACTTTTATAAAATCAATATCTAATCCATGTGTCGATATTTTGTTATCCCTTGCAGCTTGTTCTACTACTTTCTCAAATCCCTTTGCAATATTCAATGCATAGTTTAATATTTCTGATTGAGATAAACCTTTATCCAATGAAGAAATATATAATTGTCTTTTACTTTTCTTAGCTAGTAAAACATTTGCTAATAATATTGCTCCATTTACATCAATCTGTGAAAAATCTACTACTTTTAAGTTATTTTGGGCTGCAGAATTATAAGAATTATAAGATTCACTGCTTGTTGTTAACAGCCCACTTTTTGCTTTTACCCAACGAAATAATTATTTATCCATGAAGATGGTCTTGTACTACTACTACTTGCTGCTATCTCTGATCGATTACTAAAAATCATAGCAAAAGGTTTGTGTGATAAGTGACTACGATGACGATTGTGATCTCCATGGTGATGACTACGTTTGTGTTGTGTAGGCCTTTCTCTCTGAGTTTTTCTTTTAAATATTCCTCAACATCACTGTGTTCTTCATCTATAGCAATATCTAGTGGTGTTTTTCCATCTTCATCTTGAATGTTAATGTTAGCTTCTTTGCCTACAAGGCACTTTACTATATCTAAACGACCATTCCAAGAAGCCAAATGCAGTGGTGTTTGGCCATATACGTCTGTAACATCAACATTAGCACCTCTATTAAGAAGAAGTTCCACCACATTTTATCTACCTATGCTAAAAGCAAGATGTAAAGGTCTATGATTATAGTTGTTTTCAGACAACATTAGCGCCTTGACTGATGAGGCTTTCAATTTCATTGAGGTCTCCACTTTCTTTTATAACAGTCAGTAATTTTTTATCTAAATCTGATTGCGCTTTCTTTAAAATCCTTACCATGTTTTCATACCCTATCTTATCAGTCAGCTCTATTGGTGTCTTACCACATATGTCTTTAGCATTAATATCAGTCACATTGCCTGCAAGATTTTTACCTAAATCTATAAACCCATTTACAACTTCTCTACTCAAGGACAATAAAACCATACCAACAACCTTGAGAACTGTATATAGAAGTGTTTTTTCTTTATTAAACTCCTCTATAATATCTTCTGAATTACAAGTAGAAGCTATACATTGAATGCCTTCATGTACATACAAGAGGTGCAAAACACTTGAGTTATACGGGCCTCATAGGTTATCTTTTAATCCAGATTCTCTACTTTACATAAAATAAAACTAAGTTAAATAAAACTACTTTTCATAAAATAAAACTAAAGGAAGAAGTACGAATATGATTTAATTCGGCGGATTTCAATATGCTTGGAAGGAAAACCAGACAATTATTTGATGAACATCAAATAACTCGTTTCACTGTTTTTGTAATACCTGAAGGAACTAAAGTTATCAGCTCTTTCTCTAAATTTTCCTGGTTATATAATTCTGTCGTTTAGCTCTATAGATAAATCCCAATTTTTATGAACAAAATAATAATAATCTGATATCGATAATGCCCCTTTATTTGACAATAGTAGCAAATCATTATTTAGTTTTAAAAAAAAGTACTTTGTCTGAATTAAATGTGAAACAATTATGATGATTTAAAAGGTCAGTACCATTAACGCTAAATCTTCTATCTATTTTCAAGCTATGAGAGCAATAGTCATGTTCTAATTTTCCATTCTGAAATTTATAATATTCTTTCCTGTCAAATGTAACTGTAACATCTTTATAATCTGAGAGCAGGGATACATTTAGCCCATTTTTGTTAATATTTATTTCTCCTTCATTATTCTCTATAAACGGCATGTCATTTAATGTGCTATTTAATTGGCTGAAGTCTAATATATCATTTGCTTTAGCAATCGTAATATTAGCATTTCTTTCATCAAAAAGATAAAGGTGACTTATATTGCTTGGAGCTTCCCAATAAAAATTATGATGCTCTTAATCAGGATAAAAAATATGATTGCTAGAACTACCTATAGTACTATGATAATTAGTGCTTGATAATTGCTTTGTGATATTAAAGTTTGAAATGTCTATTTTTCATAAATTATTTAACTCATCATCTAATATAACATTGCTACCCACACTCTTTGTTACTTGTAAACTTGTTACTATACCATTAGTATCTACTTTTGTTGGAGTTACAAATAAACCATCTACTGTTTTTACTAACATCTGTTTTTCCACGCTTATAAAATCTCCACTTTTATTGTAGATGTTTGTTATATTATTAGCATGAGTTATATTACCTATATCATTAAAATTTATCGGCAATAATACCAAACCTTTTCCGTAAATAGAATCACCAAAATAACCCCTTATTGTAGTAAATTCTTTTTTTGCTGTTATTACATTTCTATCCTTACTATCTACATAACCTGCATAAGAAACTTCTATATGATTAGCTTTATTATTGCCAATTATAGAATGTATATTCTCTAAATTTGTAAAATTACCTTGCATTACAACTATATTATTTTGTCCAATAGAAGATCCACCTAAATTATATACAAAATTATCCTTTGCTCCTAAATTAACATTTGCTCCTTGTTTATGAATATCACAATTTATATATAGCTTATATATATTTATATATATATTTATATATAGGCCCCTAATTTATATATATTTATATATATATTGTGATAGTTTAGGTCAGAAATCTTTATATCTACAGGATTTATTGCATTTTGCCTTACTTTTATCGACTACGCTAAACCTAAAACTGATTCAAAATTACCTACAGCATGTCCCACAACTGGAGCAACCCCATTATCATCTGAGAATCAAACTTTGTTCCTAACTCTAACATTTTGAAATTTTTCTTATATCTTACACTTTTGGGTTTTACATACTACTTTTTTTCATGTCTTTTCAGTGGGTCTGAACATTGCACATGACCTATAATTCAACATTTTTTTTGATACTTACTATTAGTTCAAATTTATTAAATTGCAGTTAGGTAACTTTAAGTAACTAATTTTTAAAAATGTACCAGAAAAAAACAAAAAAAAACATTTAAATTAGATAAATGTGTTAAAATCACTATTAAGCAACAAAAATATTTTAAAACCAATATTTATATATAGCTACAGTACATGTTTTACATGTCAAAAAGTAGAATTTGAAGAATAACTGAAAACCCGAATTTTTTCATTCGTTTTTGAAAATGATCCAATAGAGTGCACATTGAATTTATTTTTGGAATTTGTAGATAGATAGTTTAAATTGAAAATAAGAATTTTTTTTTTGAAAATTGATTGTTCTGAAGAAAAATATTTTTTTAAAAAACCTTTTTGTAGAATTAGCTACTTTAGAAATTAGAAATTTAAACTACATGAAAGAACTTTTCAAGATGAATCCAACAATATATAATATTGTGGGGTTTACTTCAAAAGTTTCTGATATAGTTCCCAAAATATGGGACCCCATGGCCCCACCCAAAAAATGACACACCCACATTTCGAGAACAGTTGATTGTTGACACATGGGGGCAGCAAAAATTTCAGCAAAATTCAAGACTGGATGGTTACGACACTGGTTAATCTCACATGGAATGTCCCTATGGCATCTCATCAATATGGGGTTCATCCCTTGGCCTAAGGTGGGCTGCCATGCAACCATACTCACCTCTATCCAACAACCCCACCGATTGCATCCTATTTATGCATCTTTCTTATCGCCTCTGCCAACTCACATTTCTCTTCTCCTCCAACATATCCTTTTACTGACTCAATCCACTTTTTCTTGGTCTATCGCTATAGCTCAGGTTGATTCCCAACACGTACTTCAGCCACTATAACCAGTCGCTTACCACCGACTATCATCGTCCTTCCACATGGACCAACGCATCTCGGACGAGTACTTTTCTATTTCATAGCGCTATACTCATATAATCGCCTTTCTTCGACCAGTCCACGCGACACTATACTCTCACTAATGACACTTCATATACCGTCACTTTATAGTTCAATTCTATTGTTTCATCACCTAAACTAGAGGTCACGATCAGCGGCTACCTTAAGATGTGATGCTCCAATCTGTTGAGTACCATTGGTGAGGAGCTTGTAGACTATTACATCACTCATTAATCTCTCAGAGACGGCATAGTTTCCACATACTGTACTCGCATTAATAATCATGCGTACCAGTACTACATACGCCTCGGATGATGTAAGCGACCCTAAGTGGCATGCTCGATGACGGTTAGTAGCCCCAGCCCCGCCTCGCTCTCGGGCGGCCGCGCCCCACACGTAGCTTAACATTTATCCACGCAGAGGATTTATATGTGCACCAAGCCACCTGATCTTGCCATATCACAATCTGTTCACGCTAACTACACTCTGAATGCATCCACGTTTCGCCTTTTCATCAACATAAATATGTTTATCAAGATGCTTTGTACTCCAGAGCCAGTGCCTTATCGATCCGTAAAAATAGAACATTGTTCCACGCATACTGATTGAGTAACTAGATCAGATGTCGTCCCGTTGATGTCCGGCTCGCAGAGCCACGCTATGAAGCACTAGTAGCTGATCGTTCTTAGCGCTCGTACGTTGAGTGTTGCTGCTTAGCACTCTTTCAAACCCTTCACTCCTTCACATCCTAGTTTACACACGGTGGTCATCGTCTGTCTAAGCCAAGGTCCTCTCAAGTGAGTACTCTCTTGTACGATTCGCCACGCAAAACCAAATCATAGCTATAATATGTAGAGAGTGCACAGGCTCGCGTCTACTCGCTAACTTCCAGGAAAATAATAGTAATAAACTATACAGTAATAATAATAGATAATAATAATTAGATAATAATATAGTAATGCAAGGATATTATTATACATAATTAAATAATAATAATAATAGATAATTTTGTTTGTTGTTTTTTGAGTGGATGTAAGGGACCACCACAGCACACAAGACATGCGGCTAGATGTGTTTAGCAGAACTAACGATAGGGAAGAAATTCCCTAAACGAAGACGAAAAGAGATGTAACAAGCTGAGATGGTTAGGATATTATACAGATGTTCAGCATTCCAAGAGGAAGGTAAAATACGATCACTATCGATAATGAGATGATTCGGCTATAAGGGTGCATCGAGGCGATGCTGAAGGAGGGATAGTTTAGACACGTCAGGTCGAGATTTGCATCAACACAATCACAAAGTAGCTCACCAGATTTTTATATAAGTAATGAATTAATAAATAATATAATAAATAATATAATAATAATGAATAATCAGATAAATAATAATAAGTAATAATGAATAAAATTATAATTTTTAAAAAGGTAGTAAGAGGATCCTACATGAAAAGTTAATGTTTGTGTCGAGTAGTAGAAAACTAAATTACCAGTAGCTAAAAGTAGAAGGGCGAGAATTCTTTGGAGTAGCTTTTGATTAAACCTTTTTCTGATAACGATGTCCAAACGTGCATAAAGATACAAAATATCAAAGAAGGAGAACCAAATATCGTAAGTTAAGAGTAAAAGTCAATCCCTTTCAGAGGTCTCTCCAGGAGATATACCAGGTATTAGTATAATATGTAGGTCAAACACCATTAAAATAAAACATGATACTGTGCATTACTTACCACTGAGTAACAAAGAAGACACACACCATGGGTATAGCTACAGAGAGTTAGCTATGAATTTTAAATATAGGTATGCACTTGATATTAAACATTGAACGCATAGCTGGTAAAGGGTATTCAGATATGATATTTCTTTCCCATTTGGATGAAGGTAAAAATTAAAGTTGAGAAGCTTTTCCTATTGTGGTTGAATTCAAACATTGTACAGCACCTAAACGTACAGCTCAAGATGGAATAAAGCAAATAGAGGACATTGGTTATCTTAAGAACCTACCAAGTATGAAGACTATAGCTAAAAAAGGAGTAATCGTTGGTGTAAATTTTGATTATTATCCAAAAAGTGATAATGGTGTTATGGTAAAAATATCAGACTCAATAATTAAACCTAAGAATTTTGCAGAATTATTTAATGACTACACTTTCACAAACAGACTTACAAAAAACAAAACAAAAGAAAAGATCAACCACCTATATTTCTCAATTGTTGAATCAAATGGTGGTAAAAATACTAATTATTTAAGTAGGTTAATTTTGGGTGAATTGTTTGCTGATAGTAGTTCAGAGAAATATGTGTTTGTATACGATAATAATGAAGTTTAATACTAATAGGAAGCTTTATACTGATCCAATTCAGATGAATAGGATAATAAGTACATTTTTATTCAAGATGCAAGGTAATAAACACCTTGTTTTAAATGTAATAGAAAGCGAAGGTTTTAAAGTAGATAAGGGCATCCCATTTAATGGATTACGTAAGCATAGATTCTGATGAGTATACACAAGTTAATGTTAAAGTGAACCCAGAAGCAAGGGATGGATTTGAAGTGGAAGGAAAAGACAATATTTAAGTCTTATTACCAGAGCATAGAAATAGGAAAAGTTACCAATTCTCAAGATATAAAGGCAAATTCGAGATAATTGGGCACTTAGATGTACAGAATGAAAAAAATCAAGTAAAAGTAGATTTGCAGAAGGTTTTATCTCCTCTATGAGAGCTAATTATTGCAGAAAATGACTTTCAGGCAGTATTGCAAGGCTTGTTTACGACGCAAGAAGCTAAGGAGGTTATCAGAGCATTTACAGAGCCTAACTATTCTAGTATGGGGAAAGCAGACCAAGTAGTATTATGTATAAGGAAAGATAGTAATGGTAAATATCAAGAAGGTAAGTTAATAGCACTTGAGTTATGTCTATGCTAAAAGCCTAATAGGGGCTATGAAAAAATCATCTGAGGGCAAAGATCAAATTCAAAAGAAGAGAATAAATCTTAAGACTTTTACTGATGAAGGGAGATTGAAGGACAGGTTCTTGTTTTTACTAGTGACGGAAAAAGCATGAGCATTGAGAGTGAAATTGTTGACCTGATAATCAACCATTCATCGCATGATTTGAGTAATGATCCTTGGAATCTCCTGGTCTTACGAAAGAAATAAGCTTTAAAGGTGTCATATTGAGTATACCCAAAAGAGGTACAGGGCAAGGTGGTTCTTCTGCAAAAAGAATCAAATCATCTGAGGAACAAGAATTACCTGAGCTTCAGATTTAAGCAGGCTGTTCATGTTGGAGAAAAAAAGAAATATAGGAATGTCATGCACAGATTCCTGTGATGAAGAAAGTATGGAAGAGGATGAGAGAAAAGAGGAGCTGATTAAAGAATTGTTTGATGCCAATGAGGCAAGGGAAAGAATGATGAACAACAACGAATTTTATGATCAGCTTTTCAAAGTTTCTGAGCAAAAATCTAGAGGTGAAATTATAGATCAAAATGCTAAAAAGGAATTCATTGCAAAATTAAAAGTGTAGATAATAAATTCAGGGGTATTAGAGACTCCTTCAGCAGAGTTAATATGGAGGGGTCCGCTGATCGTCCGTAATGGTATTGGCAGGAGAGAAAATGGCAAGATAGAAGATAAAATCAGGAGTCTCTGACGAGAGAGTCGAGGAGGTGTCTTGCGGGTAGCGTCGTGTAATCAGGTAAGAGGATGTTGGAAGTATGAGAGTATATGTCGGTCAGCGCACGCCGGATATATGGGTGTGTGAGTGCGGATTATGCTATCTCGGCTAGCAGAAAGAAATGACCGAAATAGAGTTGTAACGTCGAAATATGAGAGAGTGCTACGGTCTCTTTGCTGTATGTTAGTCCACTTTAGCATGGTATGATGTGTTTGACTTCTGGCCTTGAGAGGCTCACGAGTAGCAAATGGAGGACCGTAAAGGGGAGTTAGGGTCTTTCTTGTTGAGATCGACTTGCCAGAAATCCCTGATAAATGCACAGATTGTGAAACCAATCTCTGTGAAACAAAGTTGTGCTGGACTTAGCGTTATACTAAGAACGCGAACAGGCTTTGATATCGTCTTCAGATCTGATCATGTGGGGTTTGCTCGAGTCTGCTGAGGGACAATGTGATATAGTAGGCAACTGTTGTGCGAAGCGATGTCGTATTAGCAGGTTTACCGTAGTCAATACCATAAGCGAAGCGCATACAGATGCGGCACGTAAGTAATCCTGTACGAAGCGAGTGTTTAATGTTGCCTGCGACTGATCCTGATGCAACTGCTGCAACTAACTCTCACTCTTTATAGCTGCGATGTAGCCTGCAAGCTTTGAATTCACTGAGGACAATAATCAGCTGTGGAACGGAAGCTGAGGATATAACACTAAGGAGAATTGCTGGTGCCTAGTTGTGCCTGCTATATGGTCAGTTATGCTTGTTCATTATTATATCACGCTTAATTGTTGCTAGAAGCGAGCTTGAGATAGAACTAAATGCTTTGAAGGAAAGAAAATGCGCGAGTGATGGAATTCTTAAAGATCGCAAAGGAGAAAGCCAATGGACTTTTATTGGGATTAGGCTTATGACGGTTGGTAAATTATGCAAAGGTAACCCTACCGTAAGTTAGCCTATATAGAAAACGGATTGTAGAATGCAAGAACGAGTATAATCAAGGTATATAACAGTACTGTATATCAATTCAACACAGTATACCTTGACAAAGTGTGTGATAAGGGATGGCTAATCACTAAGGATAACTATATGAGTGTGCTGTGTGACTTGGGCTGTGTAACTGGAGATTACAAGAGAGGAGAGAAGTCACTAATGCGCATGCCGCATGAGGACAGAATCATCTCTTGAATCAAGAGCCGGCAGTGTTTTATGAATCACTATATCGTCATACTTATCTGAGTCGGACCTTTAGAGCAGAGGACGTCACAAGTGTCATGATATCTACTATAAACGCTTGAGTTAGACTGAAGAGAAATTGAGTTTGTTGAATCAAGAACAAATTATATTAAAGCAAGAGTCACGATTCTGCGCTCTTGAGTCGAGTGTGAATTGTGCGTGTTGGCTCACTCTACGCAAACCACGACGAATAATGCAGATTATGTTCACGCGATCAACGATACAAGCGTGTGTATCGGTTGAAATTATTTCAGACTATATGTTTCTCGTTGTATATGGACACACTTATTGATAACACTGAGGATCAGGGATGAGCTGCGAGATAAAGATGCTCTCACAGCGCGAGCGGCATATGTGCCGTATCAGTCAGTCATAGCTTGAGAGACACACTATAAGAATTTTGGTGTGAATTCGTGAGATGTCGCTAAATGATAGTATGCAGCGCTGTCTGAGGTTTTATTGTCGTCTATATTTCATGTCAACTTGTTGAGTGATATCTATATATTCTATGCCACACTATTATCTATATTATTAATATATAGAGAGCCAGCGCTGCGATCAGGTAGCGGCCGTGATGAGGGTCTGTGTATCTCAAAGAAGTTGACCTGATAGGAGCAAAACGCAAGGATGATTTTATACGGAGTTGTATACTCAGTCCACCATAGAGAGTATTTAGTTACTTTATGAAAAGACTTGGGATGGAGTAGTGTCTTACAAGATGAGAGGATCCTGTACAGGTATGCGTGGTGGAGACGGTCGAGAGAGAGAGCATGCCTGCGAATTATTCACTATATAACGATCGTATGTATACTAGAGCGCTGCTGTATTGTCAGTTGTTTCTCATGATTTCTACATGTATGAGGCAGATAATTGACCTTTATTCTCAGCTGTGTAGATCCGAATTGTATTGATGCAATTAACTATGGTGAGGAGTAGTTATATGGCTTCAGCGCGACGGTCAGTTCCTCGGGGAGAGAGAGATCTGCGAGCGGTTTGTTCTGGACTACATCTTACTGGGCGAGAGGAGGGGAGCACAGTCTGTGGCCAATTATGGCGACAGGAAGGGCATACAGCATAGCTTTTGGTGAGTCGGCGTCTTACTAGGGCAGAGGTTTACCGTTTCAAGGTCAAGCTGGTTGAGACCAAAAGATAGAACGGGTCTGGGCACGCGCGCCACGTGGTCGCACAAGATCGGTGCGTGAATAATCGTGGGCGGTGGACACGAAGGGAGCAGCGTAAACTTTCACTGAAGTTACTTGTTGGGATTTCATGATGGACGTTGATTTGGAGGGAGCCGGTCCTGACCATGAATGCGATTGTTACTATCTGCGCCATCGTAATTGCTGAACTGACTGGCATCAGTACCGGAGAGGAATGTGATAGGGCAGCCTCCAGTACCCCGACGCTTCCATCTTCCCGCGGTCCAGTCTGCTCAGCTTTCGGAGAACTCCCTGTACAGCGTGCAGAGAACTTCTGACACGAGCGTTGAGGCGACGAGGGCCTGACCAAGCTGCAATATGCAGCGGAGGAGATACAGATGAGGAGTATGGAACACAGATGGTCCGCAGACCTGTGTTGTCTACGGATCATGGATGTCGGGCTTAATGACGTGGGTTCGAGGGAACCACAGCTTCGATTGAGACGACTGGCCGCTCGAGCTAGTTAGTGGAGAGTCACCTCCAGAGACCTCAAAGGAGCAAGTAAACTCTACTCGGTGGACAGCGCGCGTAATCACGTTCTTCCGTAGTAAGGCGGATCAGGACTACAATGGGCTATTCTGCGAGGAGGAAGACCTCGTGTACTGCCGAGATGTCGCCGTTCTTCTATGCTAAACGCTCGGCGCTCCTCATATGGCAATCGCGAGAGGATGGTGACTCTTCCTAAGACAAAGTAGCAAGCGCTCTTTGAGAGTGTGCTCCATACAACGGCGGAACGAGTTCGCCTCATTCCCTCTTGGCGCACTCCATCAGACTCTCAAAAGAAGAAGATATGGAAGACAGTCAAGTACGTCGCTCGACAAAATCAATATCAGCAGCACCAATGGATCATCTGCGTCTACCTTAAGATGGTGAACTTTCTACCTGGTCAGCAGTCCGGGTACACAAAGTACCCATGCCTTATATGTAAGTGGGACAGTCCGACGAGCCAGAAGCCCAGCAACTATGTGAAGAAAGAGTGGCCCGCGCGAGAGCCGTCAGCACCTGGTGCCGAGGCACGATCAGCAACGACCTCTTAGTATTGATCCGGCGCGAACGATTTGTTCCCACCAGCTTCACATCAAAGCCGAGCTATGGGTAATTGAAACAGTTTCACGCTCGCTCCTGGAGCAAGAGATAGTGGGGAGTGCTCAACTACCTGTGCAAGCCTATCCGGTTGGAGTCACCAATTGAGAAGCTGAAAGCCGGCATTTTCCATGGCGGCGGCCAGCGTCGAGGCAGATCTCCTCAAGGACACAGTAGAGTTCAAAAACTCCATGGAACCGCTAAGCAGTGGCGCCGCATGGAGGTCCGTTATTTGTGCAGCATGGTGAACAACTTCCTGGGGCAAGAAGGGCCAGCACAACTACCACACTTCATGTAGGAAACACAGCGTATGAAAGCTGTCCAAACCTCGGATGTTTGGATGAGTATAAAGATGCATTATACCTGTGTCTCACCATGGAGATGGGGATTCCCTGCAAAGTACCTTGGTCTGGTCACGAACGAGCAGGGAGAAAGTGTTCCAATCAGGACATGCGTTTAAAATGGAGGCGAGAGGTACCGAAGGGGAGACTTCCTACAGTTTGCGGACCTCGGTAGTGGGACGCGTCATGCTCGCAGGACTACTGTGGGTTTTTTTTTTCCCCGCCGCTTGGAAAAAAAAGAGAAAGAACCAACCCCCCAGCCCCAATACGCTCCCTTGCCTTCCACAAACCACGGGGAAAATAATCGAGGAAAAAACGGGGAAAAAAAAAAAGAAAAAATTTTACGCCCGTGGGGCGAAAACTTTGTTGGGGAACGTTTTGATGTCCACGTAACGCTCATGTAACATGTATTAACTTATTTCAAAATGTAATCGAGTAATATAATAAATGAATGATTTAAAGATTCTGCTTTTTATTATACCAGGAAAACGGAAAAACCGGATGTTTATGATCCTCAGGAATTGGGTTTTTTGGACGAAAAATAGTTTTGTTTTCTTAAAATTGTCTGTAGCGAACAAACCAGACCCGATTGAAAAAAACAAAGGGCAACTTTCGGACTCAGCGCATCTCATATAGTCTAATTCACTGGAACCGCTGGATGAATTTTCCAAAAAAAAAATTTTTGTTACCCCTCTTTCCGTATAGCAGTAAGCGTCGGGCGGGTGACGTGGACCACTTTTAGGTATAACTTGGTCTCACGACTCTCCCCTAATGCACTTTTTCGGAAATTTTTTCTTTTTGTAAATCACGGCCCTAGTCGGTCAGATTGGACATCAAAATAAACTAATAATGTAATGCTAATAATAAAAGTTTTTTATTAAGTTTGAATAACGCTCAGTCAGCCTGACCGGGAGGGTGAAGCGGACCACATTGAGGGGTGACTCGGACCA
>JABUQX010136641.1:0-2500 GCA_015478945.1 Trachelipus rathkii
ATTATTATTATTATTATTATTATTATTATTATTATTATTGTTACAAATACACACATATTAACTTTTTTACAATTATTGTTATTATTATTATTATTATTATTATTATTATTATTATTATTATTATTATTATTATTATTATTATTATTATTATTATTATTATTATTATTATTATTATTAATATTATTATTATTATTATTATTGAGTATTGCAGTAACTATTACTTTAATTATTAATATTCTTATAGTTAAATTGTAAATAGCTTTACCGGATTAAAAATAATTACTGGAATGATTATTATAAATATTATTAATTTTTTACTAATTTTTAACACTTTTTATGACGTTTAAAATAACTTTTTTCATTTTTTATCAATTTTTTCATTTTTTATAATTTTTTATCACTCTTTTTATCAATTATTTTTGCACATAATATTCACTAATAAAATATTAATCACTTTTTTACCACCTTTTATATTACTTTTTGTTGCTTTTTTAGCGCTTATTAATCACTTTTATCTCTTTTTTATCACATTTTAATCACTTCTTTATCACCTTTATATATATATATATATATATATATATATATATATATATATATATCCTGGGGACAGGATAGATGTGGCCCAATATATGTAGGTGAATATGTATATATATATATATATATATATATATATATATATATATATATATATATATATATATATATATATATATATATATATATATATATATATATATAGGCGGATGGGGGAGGACCCTCTAAGGAGGGTAGCTCCGAGATATAAAAATAAGGAGCCGTGTACCAAAACTGCAACCAGGACATTCCTAGCAAGCCGCTGGCCAAGTGGAAATGCTCAAGAAACTCCTGTTTTGCCTCGGAACCACGGACTGATTAGACGGAGACGACCGCGCGATAGAGGACCTGAAAACGGAAATCCTTCCGGGAGAAGCCTTAGAGTGGCTACCCTGAATGTTGGAACCCTTAGGGGTAAGGAGGAGGAGATGGTGGAGCTGATGCTGGAAAGGAAGTTGGATATTTTGGGAGTCTGTGAGACCAGACTCATGGGAAGTGGTAGCAAAACAATACATAACAACTATCAATTGATGTACAGTGGTGGGGAGGTGCACAGACATGGAGTAGGAGTAATTTTGACTGAAGAAATGGCGCAGAGAGTAGAAAGTGTGGACTATGGGGATGAAAGAATGATGATGTTTTCGATCAAAATGGAACACATGGGTATTAGTGTTATACAGGTATATGCACCGCAACAGGGAAGAACTGAAGCTGAGAAGGAAGAGTTTTATCGGAAACTGCAGGAAATTAAAAACAGGTCGCCATATGCGGAAAGAATAGTGATAATGGGAGATTTGAATGGACATGCTGGAACACAGAGAAGAGGTGTGGAGAGTGTGATAGGAGAGAGAGAGAGAGAGAGAGAGAGAGAGAGAGTGATAGATTTCTGCTTGCAGAATGGATTGACGGTTATGAACACCTGTTATAAACATAGAGAAAGTCATAAGTGGACATGGTATAGGTGGAGCAGAGAAAGGGTTGACTATGTGGAGAAATCCATGATAGACCTGATACTGACTAATAAAAAGGAGATGTTTAGAGATGTAAAGAGTGTACCATCCGTGTCTGGAGATGCAGACCATCGTATGGTGTTGGGGAAGATGATATTAAAGAAACCTACTTTGCATCCAAGAAAGATGAGAAAGAGAGTGCAAATAGAAAAGATCAAAGAGGCAGGATGTAGAGAGAACTATCAGCGGCAAATAAGAAACAATATGACAGCAGAAGAGGAGGGACAAAGTGTTGAGGAGTGCTGGAACATCTTTAAGGGAGCGGTGCTAAAGAGCGCAGAAGAGACGATGGGAATAAAAATGGTGGGAGGAACAAAAAAGAAGAAAACACCATGGTGGACGGAACGTGTTAAAACTGCTGTACAAGAGAAGATGAGATGTTTTAGGAAATGGATAAAAACGAGAGGTGAGTTGGAGAGAAGAGAATATGTAGAGGCTCGGCGAGAGTCTGATAGAGTGAAAAGGATGGAAAAGGAAACCACCTGGGAAAAAATCGGAAACGAGTTGGAAGAAGATGTGACAGGCGTAAGAAAGCTGGTTTTTAATATAGCAAAGAATTACAGGAAAAGCTCAACACCAATGGCACGAGCTATAAAGGACGAAAATGGAGTCCTAATAGTAAACCAAAGGGAGATTGACGAGAGGTGGAGGAGATTCTTCGAGGATTTGTACAATGTGGAGGGCTTAGCGGAGGAGAGACTGCGAGAGCCTGATTTGATGGGGCCTAGGGGAGAGGAGGAGTGGTCGATCACGGAGGAGGAGATGATGTTGGCGTTGAGAGGTATGAAGAGTGGAAAGGCGGCTGGAGAAGATGGAATAGTTGCAGAGATGCTGAAGGAAATGGGAGTTGAAGGGAAAAGACGGATGTTAAATCTGATGAACAGGTGTTGGAGAGATGAGGTGGTGCCTGGTGAATG
>JABUQX010136641.1:5000-7500 GCA_015478945.1 Trachelipus rathkii
ATATAATATATTATTATTATACATATATATATATATATATATATATATATATATATATATATATATATATATATATATATATATATATATATATATATATACTGTGGGAGAACCAACCTGCTGAAAGAATGGAAACTATAATGCTCTTAAGTTTGAATTATTTATTAATAAAGTATTAAGCCTGCCGATTTATGGAGTGCTGTTTGCTCGTTTTGGGATTTTGTAATTGTAAGTGATTTTACCATTTGATTTGCACTCGTAACTCTCGTTTAAAGTGAAGAAACATTTAAATTTACGTAATTAATAAATTCCTCAGGTGTAAACTTTTAGTTTAACAGACAATGTATGAGGATTTATTTTACGATATAAGTTAATCATTTATTCTAATTCTTTGTCTCGAACAATGCCTGGTTATAGCCAGAAAAATATTGGGATTACCAACCTTTTTTTGGGTTGGCAGTAGTGAAATTTTATTGGAGTGAAAATAACTTTTATTTATTTTTATTATTATTCTCCTCTGAATTAATGAACTAGATGCTGAATATTAATGTGTTCTTTTTTAACTGAGTTTGATAATTTAGCACCTTGCCTCTTGTGGAAGTCCTTTAAAGAAGAAACTTTACCTCCAAATCCCCCGTGTCCTGCATTTTCGTAGCGAAGGTGTTTATGATTTCCTGTTGTATAAAGGTTGTAACATTTTTTTAAAGATTTAATTGATTTATTTAATTTAATGTATGAACTAAGAATAGGGTAAATATGTATATCGTGTTCTATTATATATTCGAAAATTAAAGGTTTATTTTTGTCCTCCTTCTCCATTTGAAAATTGCTAAGTTTACACAGAAAAGGTTATTAAAAGATTGTGACTGATTGCCGATGACAGTTGAATCCGGCAACAATACCACTATATCATTTTCTTTTTCAGTATTCATTTTTTCATATTTCAAAATTACAACTAAAATTATTAACAAAAATATAGTAAATTTTAGTATAACTCTCTCTCTCTCTCTCTCTATATATATATATATATATATATATATATATATATATTATATAAATTTTTTATATGTATATATATATATATATATATATATATATATATATATATATATATATATTCTCTCTATATATATATATATATATATATATATTAAATAAGTTTTTTTTTTAATTTTTTAAAAAAATTGGTTTTCTTTATTTTGTTTTATATATTTTCACTGGGTAAAGGGCAACTCTACTTGCCAAATTTGGGAGGAGTTATTTTATGACGTGTTCGAGAGGAGGCTTTGTGGAAAAATCCTCAAAATGACAAAAATAAGAATAAGTTTTCTTTTACGTTGCCATGCAACCAGTGTTTTGAAAGCATTTTAATTATGCTTTCTTGGAGGCACAAATCGAAATTCCTCCAGTCAATGATCCTAAGAAAATAATGTTTCGCAAGAGGATAATGATCTTAATGTAAAATTAGCGTTCTTGTATATAACATTTTAAATATTATTTTAATAGTAATAAATAGTAATTTGAATTATTTTTTTACATTAGCTGTTTTTATTTTTTAGAGGAGGCCCGCCTCCTGTGCTTCCCCTGTAATCAGTACATATATATATATATATATATATATATATATATATATATATATATATATATATATATATATATATATATATATATATATATATATATATATATATATATATATATATATATATATATATATATATATATAAGAGGCCTGGTTGAATGTACTAAAAGCCAATGATTTGTGTCAAAAGAAAGGGGCTTGGGGTAATTTAAGGAAGAAAAAAGGAAAACTAAAAGTTGCTTACTTAGGAGAAAAAATAAGGTAAATGAACAGTTTGGAAGGGGAATGAATAGTGAATAGAGACTTACAAGGGAATAGGAAGCTCTTTTGAAAGGAAGCGCGAGAGGTTAAGAATGAAAATATGGGGAATCTGCACAGAATAATGAATAATGATGGTGCTTTCGTAACTGATAAAATGGATGTGAGGAGAGTGTGGAAGGAAAACTTTGAAAATCTGAATAACATTGGCGGTAATGAAGAGGTGATAATGAATGTGTGTGGGTTTAATGGTGCAAGAAGAAATAGGTATTTTGGGGATGATGTAATAAGTACGGAGGAGGTAATGAAGAGAGTGAGAAAGTTGCAAAATGTTGAATCTGTTGGTATAGAAGGAATTATTGGTGAAATGATCAAGAATGGAGGCGAGATGATGATTGAATGGATATGGAAGTTGAGTAACAAAGCGTTTATGGAAGGTATAATTCCGAGGGATTGAAGAAGAGAAGTAATAATACCCTTTTATAAGGGTAAACGGGATAAAGGAAACTGTAGGAGCTTTAGAGGAAATAGTTTATTGAGTGTTGTAGGAAAGATAAATGCTGGTATTTTGGTCGAAAGAGTACTTCAAGCGACAGAGGGACTGATGTTTGAAGAGCAAGGTGCATTTACAAGTGGTAGAGAATGTTTGGATCAATTATT
>JABUQX010136641.1:12500-17500 GCA_015478945.1 Trachelipus rathkii
CATTATATCATGCCAGCTTTCATGGAGGCAATAAATCGAAATGCCTCTCCAATTATGATTCTTGGGAAAATAATGTTTCGAAGAGAATAAATGACCTCACTTCTAAAATAAAGCGTCCTTTGTATAAATAATATTTAAACATTATTTTAATAGTAATAAATAGTAATTTGAATTATTTTATTACATTATTGCTTTTATTTTTTTAGAGGAGGCCTGGCCTCCTGTGCTTCCCCCGTAAAGAAAACAAAAATATAAGGAGAGAGAGAGAGAGAGAGAGGGCAGAGAGAGAAAGATATATATATATATATATATATATATATATAGTAGTATATTACATATTACATATATATTATACATCTTTATATATATTATTATATACATATATTACATATTATACATATACACACATATTATATATATATTATAAGATATTAAATATTACATATTATATATTATATATATAAAGATATATATACAGTATATATATTATATATATTATTATTATTATTATTATGTACATACACATATATATATATATATTACATATTATATATATATTATTATATTATTATATACATATTATATATATATTATTATATATATATGTATATTACATACATATATTATATTATTATTATATTATTATTGTTATTATTATTATACATATATTATTATTATTAAGTATTATTAACATACATACATCCTTCTATGACAGATCCTATTATTATTATTATCTATTATTATTACATCTTTTTATTATCTAAATATTATTAAATTATGATTATTATTATATATATATAGCGATATTTTCTTTAAATCTATATATATATATATATATATATATATATATATATATATATATATATATATATATATATATATATATATATATATATATATATATATATATATATATATATATATAATATTATAGAACATTATAGAGTTAACATTATAGAAACGATCGATATTTTACAAGTTTCATAATGTTACGATAAAATTCTCTTATTATTTTTGTGAAAATTGATCAAATGAATGAAAATATTACATAACAAATATAAAAGATTATGTCAAAATTGAAACAAAAAAGTGTAAGAATAATCGCTATTAAATAACGCTATTTTTCAATCCATTAAAAAAGTTGACTGTTCGTGCTCAAATCGAATAGCGGAGATTGTGTACGTGTGAATTTAGAGTATAAAATTGTTTATATTGTTGCCTTTGGCAACTCTTTGTTACATTCTCTTCATGTATAAATAGGGAGACTATTTTAAATTTCCATCTTCTTATATATATATAAAGAAAGATATACATATATTATTATTATATTACATATTATTATTATTATTACATACATATATATATTATATATATTACATACTATATTATATATATTATTATTATATATATATTATATTATTTTATATATATAAATAGAATATATATTATATATATATATATATATATATATATATATATATATATATATATATATATATATATATATATATATATATATATAATTATATATATATTATTACAGAGTAGAGGAGAGAGGAGAGAGTATATATATAGAGAGAGAGAGAGAGAGAGAAAGCAGAATTAGATTATTTTATGTAGTGTTTAAATATTATATATATATTATATTATATATATATATATTATTATTATATATATATACATATTATTAGTATTACATTATTATTAATAATATTATTATTATTATATATATTATTATTATATTATTATTATTTATATTATATATATTATTATTATATATATATTATTATAAAAAATATTATTATTATTATTATATTATATTATTATATTATTATTATTATTATTATTATTATTATTATTATCTATTATTGTTATTATTATTATTATATATATTGTTTATATATACATATTACATATATATATAAATATATATATATATTATTATATATTATTATATATATATATATATACATATTATTATTATTATATTATTATATATATATATATACATACATGTATATTATTATTATTGTTACATATTATATATGTTATTATATATGATATTATTTATATATACATATTTACATATTATTATTAATATTATATTATTACATACATATATATTATTATTATTATAAACATATACATATTATTATTATTATTAATTATTATATTATATATATTATTATTATTATTATTATTATTATATTATTATTATTATTATTATTATACATAAATATATATTATTATTATATATTATTATGAAGATATATATATATTATATTATTATTATTATTATATATATAATATATATTATTATATTATTACATATTATTATAGTGTAGTAGTAGTAGAGAGAGAGAGAGAGGAGCAAGTCACTGAGTTTAACGTCGATTACATACATATATATTATATTATTACATATTATTATTATTATTATTATTATTACATATATTATTATTATTATATTATTATTATTATTATTATAGTTAAAGAAGATAATATACATATTATTATTATTATTAAACATATTAAATATATTATTATTATCTATATTATTATTATTATATATTATATTATTATTATATATTATTATTATTATTATTATTATTATATATAAGAAAGTGTAGATAGCTGATATATATATATATATATATATATATATATATATATATATATATATATATATATATATATATATATATATATATATATATATATATAATTAATAATAAAAGAAGAAGAATTTAAAGAAATACTCATTATAAGTTCAAGATAAGTTGTTAACCTGAAACTATTCGCTATGCTTCAATGAATTTCAAGGAAATACTTAATACTTAGGGTCACTTTGTAATGTTACATTGGAATTCTCAGTATTTCAGTGAGGATAAAACATTAATGTAAATAAATAGAATTATTAATTAGCATTTAATATGCAAATACTAAACACTGTAAAAGGATATAATGATAATAGGAAATATTATTAGAATTACATATATTCTTTTTAATTCCATTAATTGGTTTAGTTAAATTATACACTAAGTAACACATTTTCTTTTGTGTTTGGGAAACAATTATAATTTCCTATTTCATTATACGTAGCAGGGATGAAAAAATGAGTAATATTTCCTCTAAACTTTGATTTTGTGACTAGGATAATCATATTTCACAAATTTACCAATTCAGATATAAAAAATAGGGGAATATAATCATTCTCGGTTAAACAAAGTAGGAAAAAACGACATATAGCTCAAAAGTTGCGTTTATTTATTCTTAGTTTATACAACAGAGACCTCAAAATATTTAGAAGTGAGAAGTTTTTCTGAATTTACGCTTATACGGTAAGTTATTTTCACGAATCAACCCCAAAATATAGTCTCCAATCATGTTTTTGTTATATGATCCTTGGTAGCGGCGTTCAAAGTTCAGAATATCCTGGTGAAATCGCTCGCCATGCTCCTCTGAGTACGTCCCCATGTTCTCTTTAAATTTAGCAAGATGAGCATCAAGGATATGGACTTTGAGGGACTGACTGCAGCCCTTTTTGTCGTGGTTCCTGACCAAAGTCTCAACATGCTCCCCATAGTTTTGGGCCATGTGATTCCCTAGGAAGCCACGAACCACTGCAACAAAGCTGTTCCAAGCTGCTTTTTCTGTCCTAGTCAGCTTCTTCGGGAATTCCTTGCACTCTATGATCTTTTTTATTTGTGGTCCGACGAAGACACCGGCTTTGACCTTTGCCTCAGACAGCTTAGGGAAGAAGCCTTGCAGGTAGATGAAGGCTGAAGACTCCTTATCTAGAGCTGTGACAAACTGTTTCATGAGGCTTAATTTTATGTGTAGTGGAGGAAACAATATTTTCTGGGGTCCAACAGAGGCTCCCATTTGACATTGTTCCTTCTCTACACTGAAACCTCAGCCCTGCTGAGGCCAATACTGCCTTTGGTAGTGCTCTGCGGGAGCCTTGCTGTCCCAAATACAAAGGGTACACGGAAACTTTGTAAAGCCGCCTTGGAGACTCATCAGGAAGGCCACCATTTTGAAATCTCCGATACTTCCAATTGTGTTCTTCTTATATTTAAGCAAAATTAGGCAATAGATTCACGCTGCTGTGTTCCTCTTTGAGCTGCACCGAGTGAGCCAAGAGAAGAGATGGATACATGTTCCTTTTATGAAGTAGCACAGCTTTGAGACTCTTCGATGAGCTATCAATGAAGAGGCGCCACTCGCAAGGGTTACAGGCAATTCCAAGTGCCTCAAACAAACCTGTCACATTGTGGCAAAAGCAAAACCCATCTTGACTGGTGAAAAAGTTGAAAAAGAGTGGTGACGTTTTCTCTGACTTGCGATTTTCATATTTTCATGTAACAAATTCCACTGCTTAAGTCTCGATGCAAGTGAACTTTGTGAGACCAAGATCTCTGATCAAAAGTAATGATATATTTTGGTTGGGGAAATATGGGTTTCTCTCCTCAGCTACACTATATTTAGGATCAACGACTTCATCGTCTTCTGATTTGCTGCTTTCTTCTGAAGATGGCTGTCTTCCCTTTGGATGGGTACAGGGAGCTCAGGAGAGTGTGGCACTTGGGCAATGGATGACGGAAGATCTGGATATATGATAGCAGGCGCATTTTTGCCAGCTCGACGCTTGGACGGGTCCACCAAACAGAAGAAGCAATTGCTGGAGTGGTCAGTTGGCTCTCTCCAAATTCGTGGGATTGCAAATTTCATGGCTCTATTTTCCCCCCTGTACCAACCTGCGAAGAAAAAAAAATATACAAATTTAACTCAAGGTCCCAATGATAACAATTGAATTTTTTGTTTTCTGCAGATGTCGAATGGTAGTGTTTTCAGGCAGCTTATGATAGTTCTAAGGGCAGTATTTTGGATTCTTTGTAAATTAATTCTGTTGGTTAATGAGATTAGAAAGTACCAAACTGTTGATCCATAGTTGACTGTGGTTCTTGAGAATTGTTTGCATGTAGTTGTCAGTGTGG
>JABUQX010136641.1:20000-25000 GCA_015478945.1 Trachelipus rathkii
ATAATTATATTATTAACATATATTATAATTATTATTATATATATATACTATTATTATTATTATTATTATTATTATTATTATTATTATTATTATTATTATTATTATTATTATTATTATTATTATTATTATTATTATTATTATTATTATTATTATTTGTGTCTGATTTTATTATTCTTATGGCTATTATTGGCATTATTGAATCTATCTATTGTTCCAGGATCGGTCCCATATTTTTTTATTATTATTGGCCACATACATACACACATACACATACATACATATACACACATTACAATAACATTATTATTATTATTATTATGATACATACACATATATATTATTATTATTATTATTATTATTATTATTATTATTATTATTATTATATTATGAATTGTTTGTAAGCTTAGCTATTGTCCACTAGATTTATTACGTTAGTTGGCTGATTATCACTAAAGCCTTAAGAGCTCACTGCAATTTTAAATATACTGATGTTTACAACCAACAGCTATTTTATATAGAAACCTTTTTTTAAAAATATAGGTTTTATTTAGTCAAAGCTCATATTTTTTTTTTTTTTTTTTTAAACCAGTATCAAGATTCAAGTCCTGGTTAAATTCTTCCAGCACTCTTCGAAACATGAAAACACGAAAGTGTTTAGAAATTTTTTTTTAGCTTTCCTTGTGGATTAAAAGATAAAAGGATGAATCAAGGGAGGCTGGTAAGATGCCGCTGTAAACAGGTGGTTGAATAGAATGGGGACATGATGGCAATTTGAGAATTGTCACTAAGACAGCCTTGAGATCAGTCATGAAGAACTGAAAACCAGATATGATGAGTTAAACATTTTTTATGAACACAGAAAGGTGTTCACCTTTTGGATTAGAATATGTCTGGTAATGTGTCACTGTCATTGATGTCACTACTAGTATGTTGGTTCTCGTGGGATAGAGTTTTGTTTGGGTTTGTTTACATACTGTTGGCTTGTTGTGCTAGTTGATATTATGTGATTTTAGTCATATTGTAATGAATGTAAGTGTGGCTGGATTTTGGTGAGAATGATCTTCTCCATTAGTTTGCACAAAGAGGAGAGGATATGATGAAGGGTCAGAGGGGTCTTTTCTTGGTTTTAATTTGGGTATGATTATTGCTTTTTTTCCAGAGTGAGGGATGAAGGAACGTGGGGTACTGTTTTTTTCATAATAGAGTGTAGGGAGGAAGAAAATATGACGAAAGTGTTTAATGAAGGTTGATGATTGTTGCTCAGCTGAGGCATAAGAGATTTTTTCTGTGTTGTTGGCGAAATAATTTCTTAGTAGAATTGATTTTGATTGATTTCTAATTTTGTTTTTTTGAGGTTGCGTATTATTTTTCTATTATTTGGATGATTGGGTTTGTTGGAGATTTTGGAGTAGTGATGTGCAAGGATATTGCAGTGTTGCTTGGGGGAGGGGAGAGAGTTATTTTGTCCTTTAATGCTTCGTTTGTGGAGGGGGCTATTTTGGGAGTTATGGAGACGTTTCACTACCTGCCGTGTTCTTTTTCTTCAGGCTTCCCATGTTGTCAGCCAGGTGCTTTTTGTGTCTTTCACCTATGGTGATGATTGGAAGGCTAAAATAGAAAGCGAATTTGAGCAGTTATGATCTGGTGCAAGATTTTGACGTCAACACGGTTCTTTATTTTATCAGTCGTAGCTCAGTAAAGCAATTTAAATGTAATGCCTTTCATAGTCCCTTATTATGTAGAGGTTGGATGCTTTTGTATTACTGTAAGTGAGTCATCCTGCAATTCAGAGAGATGGTTGTCGATCTAACAGGTAGGTGACTTCCTATGTACTTAATGAATTTTCGCCAATTTGCCTTTTTGCAAAGTTTGTGAAAGTTCTCATTCAGTTGAGTATTTTTGTTGCTGCAGTGCATCACTGGTTTGGGTGCACCAATGTGGGGACTGTTTCAGTCACAAGGTGTTATGAAGATATAAAGAGACAGTGATGTCAGAGATGCTGTGACTGAATAGCTGAGCTGTGGAATTTTGGTGGGAATGCTTGCAATTGTCATTGGTATAATTGTCTGATTAAAGAAGCAAATCTCCTGGTATTGGGTGGGGGTACCCCTGCACCAGGCCAGGTAATATTGTTGAAGTAGCCTCCCATTATTAGGTTATGTATTAATATAGTTTAGTTAGGTTTCTAGAAGTTGCTTGGACAGTGTTGTGATGTGGAGTGGGGATGCGGTGCTTGCATATTGTGGGGAGATATTGTTGAAGAGAATAGTAAATGATTGGATGTTGAGGATAGGGTCATTTAATAGATTAGTGGTTTCTGGTGTAGTGTTATGGTAGGATACGTTGTTTTTAATTAGTGTTAATAGGGTGTGGTTTTCTGGGAGTGTGTTTGAGTAAATGGAGTCGTATCCATAGAATGGTGTTTTTGGGGTGTTTTGTGGTATGTGGGCTTCCTGTATCAGGGCTATATCTATGTTGTGTTTGTAGAGGAAAGCTAGAATTTCTGAATGTTTGTTGTTTAGGCCATTTATATTGATTTGAATGACTTTTACGCTAGATCTTTGTTAAGAATGAGTTGACAGGTGGGAAAGTTGTATAGCGAGCTGTCTTGTGGTGGTTTAGATAGACAGAACTCCAGGCAAGGGGAACATTTGTTTTATGGGATCCATCTCTGTAGAAACATATTTTTATGGATACAGAATCATTATATAAGGTTTACTAAATGGGACATATATATTTTGTTCACTAAGGTTGAATGTACATCGCTGGATTGTTTAAGGATAGTGGGAGTGATAAGAACAGATTCTTTACACTAATGGAGTGTAGGGAAATTAAAATCTGGAGGGGGATAGGTGGGACCTTGAAGTCATAATGGGGGCGGCTCAAAGAACCCCAGGCACCATCCACTGAGAGACAGGCACAAACGGGACACAAATCGCCATGCCAAAAAGTGAACACACCGATGTCAATACCGAATGCGAGTTATTGTACAGGACAGGTCCCGTGCACTTTCGAACATACTAGAGCACATGATATGAATAACACACTATTATAAAGTTGTTATAGATTGTTAAAGAGATGCAACATGTTTGATGTGCAATGAACACTTAGTCACAGCAGCTGGTTACAAGAGCTACAAACAATGAGTAAGAAAATGATTACAATTATTTTTCTTAGTTGTGAGATTTTCCTTCTGAATGGTACAAGTGTCTGGTCTCGACTTCTGCTTTTATCAAATTATATGGTTCTTCCTTGCAGCTATGCTCGGCAGCGTATTTTTCAGACTTTTAATCGTAAGGTGGGATTTCATCCCGACCATTGCAGACTTCCGTCCACTGGTCGGGATGAAATATTCATATATATATATATATATATATATATATGATAGATATATATATATATATATATATATATATATATATATATATATATATATATATATATATATATATATATATATATGGTATATATATATATATTATATATATATATATATATATATATATATATATATATATATATATATATATATATATAAAGATATATATATATATATATATATATCTCTATATATGTATATATATATATATATATATATATATAAGTATATATATATATATATATTAGATTTTTAAATGGGAATAGCATTACATAGATTTGGCACTATGCTATATTTATTTAATTATTATATAAATTTTAAAGTGAATCTGTATCTGTTATGAATAATAAAATTGAATGACAGAGTAAGCTTTAAAAGTGAGTGGTGGTTTAATATTTTAAATAATATTAATTTAACTGTTAAAAAATAATTGATTTAAAAAACAAATATAAGAATACAAAAAAAAAAAAAAAAAAAAAAAAAAAAAAAAAAAAGATTAGCAAAACATAATGTTTTAACTCGCTAATAAAAATGGAGGAAAATTTTTTATTTATAATTAATCCTTATACTGTAAGTAAATAAAATTTAATATTTTGAAGATCAGAGATTTAAGTTTATAGACCAACATTTTAAAATGCACTTTTACATTAAATTTTTCCAGCCAAAGAAAATGTTAGTTTGGAAAACCATTTGATGCCACTTATTTTTCCTTGAGTTCTTAGAATTTGCTAATTCTGATGCTGAGAAGCAATTTTTTCTCCTCTTTTTTGTCTCAGACGGGTAAAATTTAGTTTTTCTTTTTTTTTCTAGATTGAGCTAAAATAACCCTGTATAAGTTGTATAATTTTTCTTTTTTGCATCAAATTTTGTTTTGTTTGAGATAAACAGAGTAAAATTACGTGTTTTGTTTTTGTTCAAAATCCTCAACACGTAAACACGTTTTCCTGAAAACTCTTTCTACAATCATTTTATCAAATTGTTTTCTTTCCGAGAATTCCTCTTTTGCTGGACAACCAAAGAAAACTGTTTGGTTCAGATACCACAAACCCCAGATTTGAGGACCTGATATTCAGCAGAAAAGAAACTAACATTGTACCAATCACGTATTTATATATATATATATATATATATATATATATATATATATATATATATATATATATATATATATATATATATATATATATATATATATTATATATATATATTATTATATATATATATATTATATATATATATATATATATATATATATATATATATATATAAATATATATATATATATATATATATATATATATATATATATATATTATATATATATATATATATATATATATATATATATATATATATATTTATATATATATATATATATATATATATATATATATATTATATATATATATATATATATATATATATATATATATATATATATATATATATATATATATATATATATATATATATTTATATATATAAACATATATATATTATATATATAGTATTGTATTATTACATATATATACATATATATATATATATTATATATATAATATATATATATATATTATTATTATTATTATATATATATATATATATATATAAATATATATAT
>JABUQX010136641.1:32500-37500 GCA_015478945.1 Trachelipus rathkii
ATTTTTGATACTATAAAGCTTTTTCTTTGATTTTTTATATGTTTTTGCCAGCTTGAAAATCTTCTTCTTTCCTTTCACCCAATTCCTTCACATCCTTCCCGCCACAAAGCCTTTTTGCCTCCCTCTTCACACTCTCTGCTCAGTTTCTTGCTATCACATATTCAACTCTTCTCTGTTCTGTTCTTCCCTCAACCACCTTTCTCCTTTTCTTCTTCTTTTCGCCCACTGCTCTCTTCACATCTTCATTCCACCACATAGTGTGTTTCTTCCTCGTTCCTCCATACCACTTGACACCCAGCGTTTCTTCCGCGGTTTTACTAATAATTTCCTGCAAATTCATGTTTGTTTCCTCCACATTCGTCAACTTTTCCTTTATTTTCTCCACATACTCTTCTCTCTTTCCTTCCTCTTTCAGGGCTTCAACTTTAATCACTTTCCTTTTTTCTCCAACCTGCCACTTTGTTTCCTGTACCCTCAGTCTGGCAACCACCAATCTATGATCTGAGTCAAAACTGACTCCAGGAAGCACTTTAACATCCTCCACTGTTCTGTAATCCGACACTATGAAATAATCTATAATGGATTTTTGGTCAAAACTTTCGGTGTTTTGATTCCATCTATATCTCGTGATCTTATGAGATTCTCTGTGTTTGAAAAATCCATTCATAATTTTTAAATTCCTTCTCATGCATATATCTATGAGCCTCTCTCCCTCTGGATTTCTCTCGTTTTCTCCATGTGGACCCAATATCCTCTCCACCTCATTTCTTCTCTTTCCCACTCTGGCATTAAAATCACCCATCAGTAGATGCAGCATGTTGTCTTCGTTTCCACCTTCCACACACTCCTCCAACAAATCCATGAACCTCTCCTTCTCCTCCTCTGGATGCCCCTGTTGTGGAGCATATACCTGATATAATCGGTATTTTTTCCTCTTGATTTTAAAGGTACTCATAATCAATCTCTCGTTTACCCCTCTCACTTCCTGTATGAAAGGTGCAATCTTTGGTCCAAAAATGAAACCTACACCATGTTTCTTTATTCCTACGTCGACTCCTCTGTAAGCTAACACATATCCTCCGCCCAAATCTCTGCCACTTTCTTCACCCTCCACTCTCATCTCCGACATCCCCACCACATCTATCAGTCTGGCCTTCATCATCTCCACGATCTCCTCCTCCTTTCCTCTATACGTACCCACATTTATTGTGGCCAATTTAATTGTTTTAAAAGTACAATCCAAATTCGTAGTCCTTTTTCGTTTCCTAAGTCTAAATCCATGAGTTCTGCGTGGTTCCGAGGCTGTTTCTAGGGTATTGCAAGCATTTTCTTTCAGGCAGTGGCTTGCTAGGCCTATCCTGCCCTAGCCATTTCTCCGTTGGCCGAACAGGTCCTACAGACCTAATTCGTTGCCCAGGGTGCACGACGAGGACGGAGTTGGATTTGTTTATATATATATATATATATATATATATATATATATATATATATATATATATATATATATATATATATATATATATATATATATATATATATATATATATATATATATATATATATATCTATATATATATATATATATATATATACTACTTCGTCAAAATTAACGCACCAAGGTTACGTGGCAAAGGAAGGGTAGAAAAGGTTGAAGAACGCGAAGACACTTTATTGGACAATGACAATAACATGGTGGATTCCTCCCTAGAACCGTAGGTTGATAGAGTGTGAGGCCAAGGTGCAGCCAAAGGGTCTCGTAGTAGGATTCGGAGGTTCGGCGCTGCAAATACACAATGTTGGTATGTACGGCGTCTGCCGAGGGGGCTCCTAGTCTCAGTACTGTGGCACCCTCTGGCACGGATGTGACTGCCTGATTAAACCGGCATGCTCTCGATAAGTAAGCAAATGTCCCGACAGTGATTTGATCAATTGTTTTTGCAGGCCTGTCGCAGGTCCGGAAGGGTCCGTGGAGAGGGTTGCAGCTGTCGGATCCAACGTTTCAGGATATCCCACAAATGTTCGATTGGGTTGAGGTCCGAACTATATGCTGGCCACTCCGACGCCGTAATTTGAGCCGTCCTAAGGTAGTCGTTCAGCCTTGTGTGGTCTTTCATTGTCATGCATTAGATGAAAGAGTCACCGATGTAGTGGGCATATGGCACGGTTTGAGGATGTTCTGATATACCTTACGGCTATAAGAGTGCCTCCATCGAAGATGTGCAACTCCGTAGGCCCCGATAAAGAGATGCCTCCCCAGACCATAACCGACCCATCTCCAAACGGCGGCACCTGCAGCACATTGCATTGCGCGAACCTCTTCGTCGGTCGTCGGTATACTCTAGCACGCCTGTCCGAGGCGTACAGAGACACTCGACTCGTCCGTAAAGAGCACCTTTGCCCAATCGTCGACCGTCCAATGGATGTGCCTTCTCGGCAAATGCCAGTCGCCCCCTTCGATGTGCCGTGGTGTGCGGTGGACCTATTGCAGGCCTCCGGGGCTGGTAACGTTCGCAAGGCGTCGACGCACCGTATTGTCACCAGCCTGGTGCCATGTACGCCAGCATGCCCGTAGATGTCAGCTGTTGTGTGGAGCTCTCGTAATGCACGCAGACGTATAAATCGGTCTTCTACGGGTGTCGTGGCCCTGGGCCTACCTTGTCCTCGCTGGCGATCATGTGTCAGGGTTTCCTGGTACCGTTGGACCACCCGTGCAATCGTTGTGTGTGCTACACCGAACCGTCGACCAAGTGCCCGGTACCCGTGTCCTTCGGCGTGGAGTGTTGTTATCTGCACGCACTGATCTCTTGACAGTTGACGCACTATCCTCTCCATGTTTATCGGAGTCACTTCGTACGTGAATGATCTCTCGCTCGATTATACCCCCGACATAACCTACCCCCACCTCTCCCAGGTCTAGTTACGTGGTTTATGTTTTCCTAAATTTATCGCGGTGACGGCCCCAATACTGCAGCAAATTCTCTGCGGGGTGGTTACATAGTTACACTGATGCTGTCGTCTGTGTTGGTGTGGGGTTTCATGGGGTTAGGGGCCTTCCTGTTCCTGCGAGTGACATTTACTGGTGCGTTATTTTTGACGAGTAGTATATATATATATTATTTTTTATATATATATTTTATATATATATATATATATATATATATATATATATATATATATATATATATATATATATATATATATATATATATATATATATATATATATATATATATATATTATATATATATATATATATATATATATATATATATATATATATAAATTGTTGCATCATTATTTTTATAAAAGCAATATTACAGCAAACCCTGGTCATTTAATTTCTCCAGTTACATACAACTTCCATTAAGAAGAACTCTTATAATGTCTTTCCGCACAGTCTCGTCCTTTCTCTGTCAAACTTTGTTATCCCAGACTTAACCGTCATGCTCAATCTTATATGTACTTTACTGGTAAAGTCTGGAACACAATTCCTTTTGTCCATATTTCAGACCTCTTTCTACTTGCGCCCTTTTAAACATCTTATATCGAAATATATCAGCCTTTAATCTGACTCTTGCATTCGATTTTTCAGAATTCAGAAATATTTATATATATATATATATATATGTATATATATATATATATATATATATATATATATATATATATATATATATATATATATATATATATATATATATATATATATATATATATATATTAGTGTGTGTGTGTGTGTGTGTGTGCAATGTACAAAATACCCCTAAAACGAACCGCGTGAATAATAATAATAATAATAATCATTAATATTTTGTTAAAATAAGTGTTTTAATGAGAAATAAATAATCTAAATTCAAAGAAAAAACTTGATTTTAATTGGCATCGTGCTTAAAGCCAATAATGTATGAAAGTCAACGAAGATAAATTTGTTTTACGTATCCAATTAATTAATAAAGAGCATTTGAATAATGAAAAAGAAAAGATCTAAATGTCAAATTATTTTTTTAATTCTTATATGAAAAAATAATTTTCCTGTTAAAACAATTAAAATAAAAGGAAAATATAAATTTTCTAAGAAAATCAAGGGGTTTCTTCCACTTTTGATTTTATTTCTTATTTGCATGTAAAATTTAAATAAATTAAAAATATTAAGATTAAAAATATGATATTAAATGCAAGAAGAAAAGAATCATTTTTTTTACCTTGTTTGATTTAATTAAATATTACGTTAGAAACTTGTTAAAGAAACAGAAAAAAATATGGTTTTTTAAATTTTATTTTTAAAATTTGAAAAGGAAACTCTGTCCCGATAGCACTCAGCTTCTTTTCAAGATTTTAATTCTGATCACAATATATATATATATATATATATATATATATATATATATATATATATATATATATATATATATATATATATATATATATATATATATATATATATATATGAGAAGAGATATAGAGAGAGAAAGAGAGAGTATATATAAGAGAAAATATATATATATATATATATATATATATATATATATATATATATATATATATTGAAGGTAAAGTAGTTATCTCTTTTCTTCTCATTCATCCACTTCACAAGATAGTTATTAAAGTTCTTTGGAAATCTCACGTAATGACTTCCTTTTTACGTTATGAGATCTATTTTGCTTACATTAGCAATGTATGACGCTAACTAGTTGAGGCTAATGAACCAGCAACATAAATCGTTATAAACTTTTTTTTTAACTTATTTCTATAGTGGGAGAGTTAAACATGTATTTCTTTTTGGTTAATTTCTATTAAACATCATCTTTAATATATATAAAAGATCAATGCCCTCCTGTCAAGTACATCAATTTTTAAGATATATCCATTTTTCTCGTCGCTTTGGACTCTAGTTAAGTAACATCCGAGGTGAGAGGGAGACAGACAGACAGACAGACAGACAGACAGACAGACAGACAGACAGACGGAGAGATAATGCGAGAAGATCAGATTATTTATTC
>JABUQX010136641.1:45000-47762 GCA_015478945.1 Trachelipus rathkii
CCTTTCGAAATTACATCCAAATTTTCGACATAAATTAAATAATAAATCTGATACCCTTCAAGATCTTTTAGAAAATGGAAGTTTGAATGACATAAATAATGAGGTAATAAATAAGGCATTGGAATGTACAAAAGAGACGGGGTAGTAAAAGAAAAAAGGTTAACAATGGACGTATATCTCAAGCTATAAAAAATTTAATAGAGCAAAGAAGAAAGTTGAAGCATAGCAGGAATGTTTGGGAAAGAATAAATGCGACAGAACTAAATAAACTTATAAACAGGAATCTTAGAGAAGACATAAGAAATTACAACAATAGAGTAGTTCAAATTGCAATTGAAAACAATAAATCTCTAAAATAGGCGAAACAATGCACTGCACTAGGAAAACAACAAATGACAGCACTCAATGTTAAAATTGGAATTGAAATAATAAATAGAGAACGTATAATAGAAAGAGTGGAAAAATATTACACAGAACTTTACTAAAGTAGAGGGGAGATGGGAGTTACAATGAAAATGTTGAAGAAATCTCAGACATTTCTTTGTTGGAAGTTAAAAAGGTAATAAATTGTATGAAAAAAGGAAAGGTTCCGGGTGGTGACGGCATAGCAATAGACGTTATTGAAGAGGGTGGGAAAACTATGATTGAAACCCTAGCCAAACTATTCGTAATCAGCTTAAGAGCTAAAAATGTTCCTTATGCCTGGACGAACGTGAATGTAATACTACTTTTCAAAAAGGGAGACAATCACGATCTTAAAAACTACCGTCCAATAAGCCTACTTCCAGTAATATACAAAATTTTCACAAAAATTATAACCAATAGAATGACAAAAAAATTGACTTAAAACCAACCACATGAACAGGCCTGCTTCCGTATTGGGTATATATAGTCCAATAACTAATATAAAGATGCAATGAATATCATCAATTACAACTGTGCATTGCATTCATAGTTTAAGAAAAAGCTTTTGACTCTTTGAACATAAGCTCGGTTATAAATGCACTGGGTAATCAGGGGATAAACAACAACTACATTGAAATTGTAAAGAATATTTATTCGAGAGCAACTTTTTCTTTTTTACTACACAGAATCAAAAAAAAAAAAAAATTGAGAGAGGAGTTATTAGATAAGTCGATGCGATCTCTCCAAAATTATTCACTTCGGTATTGGAGGAGATATTTAGAACACTAGACTGGGAATCAACAGGAATAAATGTAAATGGTAAATATCTGAGTCATCTTAGGTTCGCAGATGGTATAGTATTACTTACTTCATATCCTCTGAAACAAAAATAATGGTTGAAAATTTAAGCATATAGAGAGAACGCGCTGGACTAAAAATGAATATATCAAAAACTAAAGTAATGTTTAATAAGTTTGTAAATCCCAAGCCTATTAAAAATCGGAAATGCATTACTGAAAAAGTTGAGGAATATGTCTATTTAGGACAAATGGTATCTTCAAATGAGGATCTAATAAGTGAAATTAAAAGAAGAGTGAAGCTTGAATGGGTGGCAATGGGAAAATTAAATTTAATTTTCAGGAGCAAAATGCCTCTATGTTTGAAAAAAAAGTATGTAATGAGTGTTTCTTCCTGCCATGACATGTGGAAGCAAAACATGAATCCTAAATGTCAAATCATTTTAAAATCTAAGGTACAACTTGAGAAATATGGAGAGATACATGATAAGAATATTACGTAGGGATAGAATATACAACACTTAGATTAGAGAAAACAAAGATCAAAGACATCATAACGACAGTTAAAGAAATAAAATGGAAATGATCGGGTCGTGTAGCTAGACAACATGACAACAGATGGACGAAGGAAATAATGAATTGGTACCCTATATACGCCAAACGACCAAGGCAAAGACCTAATATGGGCTAGGCAGATGAGATTAGGCAATTGATGGGAATCACTAGGCAAACCATAACAGAAGTTAGAGAATTGTGGGAACTAATGAAGGAGCCTAATGTCTTGCAGTGGACAGATAGGGGCTATTAATGATGATGATGATGATGATGATGATGATTATGTTGATGATGAGGATGATGAGGATGATGATGAATAAAACATTCTACCAAAATAATAATCAAAATGAGATTTTGTAATCATAACGAAGGATATTTTTGAAATAAAAAAATATATAATAATAATAATAATAATAATAATAATAAATAATAATAATAATAATAATAAATAAATAATATTTAAACAAAAATTTAAAATTCCTAAATAAAAAATAAAAAATCGATAAAATTTTAAAGGCCTTGAAAAGAAATTCAACTATCCTCAAAGGAATTTAAAAAGAAAAAAAAGTGTATAAAGTGGGAAAAGTTTTTGAAGGTAAGTGAAGAAAAGAATCAAATATTGTTCCTTTTAAGGCGAAAGGTTGCTCGAAGGGAAAGAATCCCAGAAGTGGCTTTCATCCCTTTGATATAATAGGTCGGCCTCTTATGTAGAGAAATATTTGGCCACCCTTTTAACAAATTGGATATATAGTATAGTAAAATCTGGGATCGGAAAAATATTTGGAAAGAGGACTTTCTAACACAGGGCAACAACACACACAGCACACACACACCCAAGATGGTCCGAAAATTATAACAGCACCACACACACTACTACACAACACTACATATAATATATATATATATATATACATATAAATATATATATATATATATATACTATATATATATAGTATATAATTATATAGCTATATATATATATATATTATATAATTTAATTGGCAT
>JABUQX010136642.1:0-17971 GCA_015478945.1 Trachelipus rathkii
CCTACCATCAACAGCAGTTTTAAAAATATTAATCATTCTGAATACGTGCAATTTGATTTGTAGATCAGAAGACGAAAAAGAGGATAACTACTAATAAATTCATAATTGCTAACTACACTAAGTAATTTCGGAAATCTATATAATATGTAATGAATTATGAGTAGTAGCTATTGATGTATGTACGGGAGTGAAATGTCTAATTCTTAAAAACTCAATCTGACTACCATTAAATCTACAAGCAATTTGGAAATCTATATTCTAAATGTTCTGAAGTTGTTGCTAGAGATAAGATGAATGGAATTGTAATCACAAAGGAACTTAAAAATTCATACGCTAACTAAACTATCACAGGCCACTTCGAGAATAGAGTTATATTCTAAAATTACTGATGCAGTAGCAACAAATTGAAAATAAGTAATCAACGAAAAAACCAAGAGAAAAGGTCAAAGGGATAACTCTTTAAAAAAAATTAAATCTGCCTAACTCCGCAAATTACGAAAAGTCTATTATTTAAAATGTTATTCTATGAAGGTGAGCTAATGAATCATGTAATCGGAAACGATCTTTAACTTAACAATTCAATCTGCCTAATCACAGCAATTTACGAAATGAACTTATATTAAAGTTATCGTACCGAGGATGCAACTATGAAGAGAATGATCAGCACAAAGAAGAATTAAAAGATTCATCTTCTCAGATCATAGCGTGGATCTTTAAATGTTCTGAGATTACAGCTTAAAGCAAAAGTAAAAAAAAGATGTAATCAAGAAAAGACGTAAAAGCAGATAACCGTATTAAAACGTTCCATCTGTAACCTCCCCCCGCCACTGAGCAAATTCCCGAACACATATTAATGTTTCTTGAGGTTGTGTCTACCGCATGATCCTTGTTAATCGGAAAGATCAGCGTTAACAAATCACATCAGGCTACTCACAGCAATCGAATCTATGAATGAAACTTTAAGTCCGAGTTCTGCCCCAAGCCGTGATTGAATATGTTTTAAAATCAGAGCAGCGATATTCTTAAAAAGGACCACATTCTTTAGAATCAGGAATGTGGTCCGCCCAAGAATCCACCATTTAAAACCATAAAGAATTATACGGATATCACAGAAGACAGAATTAATACAAGAAATGCACATAAAAGAAATTCCATGTCAATCACGCTTGACCCAAAACATGGTTAACAGAAACGCTTGATTCATAACGACAAGATGATTTTGCATTATTATGAAAATAAGACTCCATAGACACAAACACTACAGAGTCAAAAAGAATGAGTACAAATAAATAGTAAATAGATACAATATAATAAAGTGTCTCTTGTACATAGACACAAGAAAGAACCTTATACACAAGTGATAGACTAAAAGACCGGTAACATATTAAATAGGGGATATTAGCTAATCCAGTATAAAATAAATAAAAAAAGTGTTGAATAGATTAAAAAAATAGCATCGTCTAGAAAGAAGTATAATTAGCAATATGAACCTGATTCACTCTAACTTAATTATCTCGAGATAGATACCAGCAAACTAGACCAGGAAAAGTATCAGATGAATGAAAAATAGAAATTTGGATTCTAAAGACAAGATAAAGCTTCAAGTATCCAATCAAACGAAGACAATGATATTAATCGGTCTAATTGGAGAGGATATATACATAAATAAATTTCTATAGATAAATATATTGAATTAACTCAACACTGCCTCTTTTCTATACTAAATGTGATCTTCATCTTTTATTTAAAGTAGTTCAAATGATCGTGCGTTCCTGAAAAATTCTGGTGATGTTCAGTAACTTTTTGAACTCTTACATTACTAGCAATTGCACAATAGTGGTGAAAGATTTAAGCTTAACGTCGATTTTGTTTAGGGTAGCTCTTTACACTGATCATTTAAAGGTGTTGATAAAATTATATCATAAAGGATATCTAATAAAATCTACATAAAATTTATCAATGCAATATTTATTAAAATAAAAGTAGACATAGTATTCATTACACACATCGAATATTTATATGTAATTTACGTTAAATTACTAACATCAATTCTGATTCGATACAAAAGATAATTTAAAGCATTTAATTTTTTAATATATAAAAAATCTTAAGAATCGGCGTAACTTTTAGTGGCGCCAAATACCCAATATATTAAGTCGCTTGAGTGATTCACACCTTTATCAAAAGTCGACCGAAAACTTAAGAATGAGGATTATAAAGTGTGAATGTATATCGTATACTAAAACAAACCATAGTGATAGTTAGATTATATGAATTATCAAGAATTAGACTACAAGAGAAAGATATAACGTTACGATAACTGCGTTGTCCCTAATACCACAATATAAATAAGATATACTTCGCATGCGTAATTAAAGAAACTAAATAATTAGTAGGTCATAACTTTGAACTTAAAAAGGTTGGAAGTACGGCTAGATGATGCTAAGTGTATTCCTATAATCTTAATGGAGACTTGATAAGCAATTATTCGATATTAATAAGAAACATATTCAAAGTAAGGTATTACTTCTTATTATAGTTATAGAGATGCAAATTAAAGCTAAAAAAACAATAATTAATTTAATGATTATAATATATTATTATTTAAGAAAGGTTAATGAAAATTAAAATAAGGAAAAAATCGCTGATATTCATTTTATTCATCATTTATTTGTTTACTTCTAAACACTCGTAATCGCAAATTATCGTACCCGGCCGACCCCCTAGCATACATAACCCACTAATCCCTTATGCCCCTGTAGTAACTTATTTAATAGTATAGAATTAAGCATCTGAAAAATAGTTCATACCGGTGAAATTATCTGAAATCGGAGAAGTGAATAAATTTGATAAAGATTCTACTGAATTTTACTGTTTATCACAATAATGAGTAACGTAGATTGTTGAAAATCGTAGGCTGAGTACTGAAATATGACAGAAGAAATTCAGTAGAAAATAAAAAGTACATTAACAATAAATTTTTCGAAATTAGATTTTTTAATGAATTTCCATTGCATATTAATTCAGTAAGTTATACTCGATCTCAATCGGTTATACTGAATTAAATAAGGATAAAGACGGTTACTTATAGCAGTAAGACTATTACAGTGAAGGTCCTAAATAAATTGAAGATAATTTAGTACGGATGAGAAGGAATTTAGCTTATGTGCAAAATCGGTATGGTAAGATTTTATGCACTTATAGCCTGAATACGGTAGGATGGGTATAAAATTTCGTATCACTAAAAGTCGCAAGATTTTTGTGTCATTTAAGGTCATTTTGAAATAGTTTCTGAGGTGGCATCCAACTTCCGACTAAATTGAGAAAGATAGATTTAAGATTTCATACATTTTTAAATATATCATATAAAAATAAATCAAATTTGTTGACAGATGACGATGGAAAAAGATTCATAAAAATTACTGCACGACTTTGCAGCAGAGCATTCTTATTTACTGTTATTTTAGACTCGTGATTTTTACTATGCTCCGACTATGCGAAGTTAAAAACTGTAAGATATTATTTGGACCCAAAATCTCATACTCTAACTGCTTCGTGACAGCAAAGACTACTTTCCTAAGTTCTTTGTAGAGGTTCTCAGCTTTTCTTCCTCTTCCAAACAGTACTAGTCGTAATGGACCAATGAATTAACATTGTAGATTAAATACTCTCTCTTACTTTTGGGATATGCACTATAAGTTTGTCGTAGGGACTGGTTTTCGTCTCCAAAATCTCGTGTTTTTTTCTCACCTTTTCTGCTCAATTCAATAATTAGACCTTAAACAAGACCAGTTTCAATCCTCTGTATTTCAGTAACACACTTTTTGCCTTTACCTTTTACATCTTGTCCAATAAAACAACTGAATAGGGTCATCCATTTTTAAATACCTATTACTAAAGTTATGCTCAGATGAATCTTTTCTTCTTCGTTAGCGTATTTTAGCGTCTCCTTTATCAATGATAATTACGGGCCGCTACCACTCATTATTTTTCTACAGTTAAGCGGGATCCTCGTATTGTTTCACTTCACTATGTTCATATCTCTGCACCCTTAGCTCTCAGGGTCGTACGAACACTTCTTCATTACAAATCTGGAACGCTAGAGGTTATGAATCGCTTCTTTTACTAATTCCCTCACGGATAAGAACTTGGAGGGTTTCTAGATACATGTGTGTTCTGAAAGCATCTTTCCTCTGTTTTGTTATTTATTGCAGATTTAACAATAATGGTTAAATACTTGAAAGGGCAGTGCAACGAGTAATTTATGTTAGTCGCGACAATTAATAGATCTGTTCCGGATTGAAGTTTATTTTCAACTGCACTTAAAGTGAACGATTACAACTGGTTCCAAATTGTGTCTGCAAAAAAAACTACTGCCTTTATAACGGGATAAGTAAGCTTGCAAGAAGTATGAAGGGTCATAATTTCCACAGAACACAAAAGCGTTTTTTCTAGCCTCTAATTTATTAATCTTATCATTCTTTTTAAACGTCATCATTTTCATTTGAATTAAGTCCAAAATGCTTCCTTAGCCGTTGAGATTATCGTATTAAATCGGAGACAGAAGCTGTAGGAGAGGCGCTGATTTTTCCGCATCCCATAATCTCATGTGACTCGTTGATTCAAATATCATAATGAATTCATGCTGTAGCAATCATGAAGTTATCATTACACATTGAGTCAAGAGTCCCCATGTCTCTCATTTAAAGTCTCCCTTCAGATTTTTATTATAGATTTTTGATAAAATTTTCCCCTTTTATTATTTGCCGGCAACACTTCCCCCATAATTAATTACGAGGCAGGTATACGGATTTACACACCCCAAAAAATCCCCACCCCCGACACACGTACCCCCACCCTGCTCTACCACAACACTGGCCCATAACCCAACGACCGTCCTTATTGCGACCGTACATCCCATACGCCCCGTACTCAAATGCTATCCCCCACCCTACAAGCCCCGCCTCCAACCCCCCCGCATATACAGCCCTTCACTAATATATAACTAATTATGATATAACTTAATAGTTCTTCATAACTACTAAATAAATATATATATATAATATATAATATAATAATATATATTATATAACAAATATACATATATATACATATATATATATATATAACTATGATAGTTAATGTAATCATATAATATATAATTATATACAATATTATAATATAATATATACTATATAATTATATATATAATATATATTATAATAATATATATATATATGATACTAATTTATAATTATATATATATATAATAATATTTATATATATATTCATACATATAATAACTATACCTAAATAATTACATGAATATCCTGTGCAATGATTTATACACACATAGAAACATACTTACATAGACCTATATATCATAGTAAATCAATATTAAATATTATATAATATATAATATTATACTACGAATAAATATTAATGTAATAATATAATATAACCTAATATAATATTATATAAATAATATAAATAATAATAATATATTATAAATATATATATAAATATATATATATATCATATACTATATATATATATATATATAAGTATATATATATATCGATTAATCGTTTTATGTCATAATGTTAATAGATGATATGACGTTATGCCTGATTAGGTGCAATAAATATGCTCCACCTATAGTCAGCAACCAAAAGGTGCCCACACGCGAGTATGAAGAAATGTTCCAAGATACATCATATAAGTGTGGAACCATTTAGCGCTGTCAAGGGAGACTGACCCCTTGTGTGGACACACATTACGTGGCATAAGCTCTGACCTTTCTCATGTTCTCCAGGACTTCGGCGCATAATAATTTGCTCCCTCCCTCTGATACGTCCTATATTGGGCCTAGCCACGAGCATTCTTCTTTCACGTCAAAAGTGTCCTATCGTATAGGCGCGACCAAAATGTAGACAGACACAATCCATATGTTGACGATTCAGTACGAAATATCCTTCCACGCGGCTGTGCCTGCCTTTTACCATCTAGTTGTTTTGCGGCCCTGGGACACCACAGCTTGATCTAACCGCGGCAATTTTGACTGCGCTCCGTTCCAATAATATCCCAGCAGGTTAACGTGGTTCTATGTCAAGTTCTCTCTACCTTTTTCACTTATCTCTTCATAGGATAGAAAGGCTAGCTCTCCATACTTAACTGATTAATCTGTTTTAGGTTATGGATTACTATATTTCTCGCGAGGCTCCCTTCGTCTCTTGTCATTTTCTCTCCTACTTCATCGTCTTATCTAGCGCTGATCCATCTCATACAATCTTGTGCTTTTTACAGGCAGTCAACGTCACACTCATATATTCTCACTAAATCTCTCAGCACCGGCTATCATACTCTATCAGATTAATGCTTTACCTTTCTTGATTCCAATTTATCTCTTGTGTGATCCTGCGCTAGTCAGTGGCACGTACATTCCAAGTGACCACAGACAATACCGCGACGGTCATCCGCACCACTCACGCGTAACAGATAAGAATATCGTAGTAACCAGTCAGGTCATTGTTGGTTTTGTTATTTGCCACCATTCTCATTCATCCTCTCTTGATTTATGACGTCCATATGAGCTGGTCTAGTGCGATTTTCCTGACCAGTTATCCTCGACACTGGCACCCCTCTCCCACGTAGTAAATAGATCCTAAGCGTTCTTTCCAGCGATAACTTTCTCGCTCATTTCCATCCTTTTAATCCAGCCTATTAGCTATGCTCGCTCTAATCCCCTCGAACCTCGAGCAGCTTGTCGCAGTCCGTGTTCCTCCTGATCTTCACATTCTACTCACCCCATCAGCGGCGGCCACATTGATGTTTTTGAATTAGTTAGTTTCCACGCTTGTCTTGACGTTCCCATTCCCTCTATTTCATTGGATATAGATGTTCAATTTTTCTTTGTCTTATCTCTAAAGCGATAATATATTTTCGGATAACATGTGCGCTCGTACCTTTACTCGCGCGGCAATCATTTCCTATTATTGCAGTACTCCCGAATGGTTCATCCGCATTTGGAGCATTCATCGCAAACTCTGTGATCCTCCTATAGCGATCTTCCTGCAAGATCCGCCCCCCATTTGCCTCCTACCACTCGAGACTCGATGGCATCCAATCTGAGCGTGTGTATTATTGTACAGGGAGATTTTCATTTTATTACACAAGCGGATAGCTGATATCTAGACTCAGAGTGGAGATTCTCCCGTCGTAGCTACCAAACTTCACCTGAACCCTTTCCACAGGCCTCACCTCCGGTATGCTGCGCTCGCAGTTCGTTTTAATGTTGTTCTTCCAATTGTATTGTCCACCGCTTCTATTTCTCTCTTAGTGTATGATATTACAATCTTCTCTTGGGATCCTCGCTCGAGTAGAATCCAATGCCGAAAGAAAGCCAATGATAAAATATACCATGAATGACGAGAGTAGACGGAGCCGGCAGCTTCTCAAGTCAAGGCACACTGCCCTCCCCTTGTCCGAGACTCTGCCTTCTCCCGCGATACCTTTGCCGCCCACTAAAGAAACGGTCGATGCCCTCAAAACCTATCCCTGTCCGTCTCTTACTTT
This sequence comes from Trachelipus rathkii, assembly GCA_015478945.1. Lineage (NCBI taxonomy): Eukaryota > Metazoa > Arthropoda > Malacostraca > Isopoda > Trachelipodidae > Trachelipus > Trachelipus rathkii. Next base: position 7,576 of record JABUQX010136642.1, read on the forward strand.
CTCTCCATATTTGTATTTGTTGTTCTTCAGTTTGTGAAGTATTATTGCTGTTTAATTTTGGTGGAACTTATATGTTTGATCAGTCTGTAACGTCACTGTAGCTTCACTATCTACTTTCATCTTTCTTCTTTGGATTTTATTTGTCTGTTACGTTCCTTCTATTCCCATTCTATTTTTTTTCTATCTCATTTCGCTATGTAGCAAGGAGTGGTTCCATTGTACCTCTTTCTTTTTTCTGGCGGCGCTCTGAAGCCATATTGCCAACTTCCCAGTTTAATGCTTGCAATTCTAGATTTCTTCACTCCTTTATCCGAATATTCTCTCCGATATATTTTGCTCTGCAACAATCACCGAAGCTAGTCGCTGTATCTATGGAGTTGCTAATCATAATTTGTTTGATCTCCTTTCTTAGTATATAGAGGCAACCACCGCTACCCTCCATTCGTCAGCGGTATTTCTCCTCTATCTGTCCCAAACCTGCATATCAGTAGTTCTAGTAGCCATACTTCCACTTTTTCTCCAGTCTTGTATAATTTCAGCACTCAGTCCATCGGTTCATGGGCTTTTTCCATTCCTTAACCTTTTTATTGCCTCTCTTATTCCTCCAGCAATGATCCCCCTCCGTCCTTTCTCCATTCCTCCACCACCTTTCCGGTTCTCTCTCTCCATCTGCACTCCCTCCCAACCATCAATCCAACAATTCCTCAAATATTGCTCGCCATGCTATATCTAACACCTCCTCCTCCCCAGAACCAACGTCTTCTCCCTCCTTATTCCTCAGTATGAACGCTGCGTTTTCTGGTTACTTTCGAGGTTCTATACATTTTAGCCCAGTGCCTAGATTAATGTTGTTTTTCCCATCGATGTTCTCCTTCAGAACCGACCCTATTTTTACCCTATGATATGCTTCATACCTCCATTCCGCTTTTTATCAATGCTTCAATCGTTTCTGGCTTCACATGAATCCATCCTATTTTCTTCAGTTAATTACTTCAATTCATATCCTGTATGCCGCCTCATTCTTTCAGTAATGGCAGGACTTTCACTCATGCGTTCCACTAGCTGGTACTTTTTCCTCTCCCTCTACTTATCAAACTTTTCTCCCAAACTCTTTTGCTGTAATCCCACTCATACCTTTCCTTAAAATTACTTCCAACTTTTTCCATCTATTGTTTTCTCTCATTATTCCTACTCGCATCTTTCTCCTTTTAATGCGTCTCACAAATTTCTCGCCTTCGTGGCCTTGTCACTTCAGTCCTCTAGCAAAATCTACTTTTAATTAATACTTCCTCCGGCTATCTTCTCTCCTCTCTCGTACTCTCTCTCTCTACTCTTCCTTCTTCTCTCTCTCCTCTCGCTCTCTCTCTTCTCCTCTCTTCTCTACTCATCTCCTAACTTTTTACTACTCGTCCTCTCTCTCTCTCTCTCCATCTCAGTCTCTCTCTTAATCTCTCTTCTTTCTTAATCCAAGGATACTCTCGGTAGGCTCTCACGTCCATGAATATATTCTTTTAGTTGGGTAAAAACTACAATCTCTCATTGTCTTATTCTAAGATCTTTCCTAAATCCACCCACTCCATCATGTACCAGGATCCCACCATTATTAGTACTCTCATCTCTTTATAACATCGGCTTTTTGCGACATTCCTAGCCAATAATATTGTGTTCAAATCGAAAGAGTTAGTCTCCAGTTTCTTGAACTCTTTGCTAATTTCTACTTTGCGTGTAGGATAGTGCTACATCCTCATCGCAGGATACCAGCTTTCCACCCTGGCCCCTCTCAGCCAGTATCCCAACTATGTCTCCCCCCGCACGTGCACGAAAGCCCCAATTGATCTCCTTGCGAACTCTCCCCGAATCCTACTTCCCTACGAGTCAATCCCCCTAATACAGTTGGGTCCAGAGCAAATCTTAGGCCGTCGACTAATCATATTGATTCTTTAATGGTCTCCCTCCATGTCCTATCGATAAAACCAGCGAGTATGAAGGTTCTTATTGGCTAGAATCTCCCTTTCCAGTCCCTTGGGAACTTCCCCTATGGGGGCGAAATTATGTCTAGAATTATACTTCTACTCTCTGCCTCACTACGCTATCATGACGTGAGGAATGGCCGATAGCCTCAGAAGAGTCTCTTGTCCTACATACTGTATCCACTGTACACGTTGTTAGTCCATAATTCGTGTGACTTATTAATAATCCTCGTTTTTATCCCCCAAGCATCCGGTCCTCCTCCTACTGTTCAGTGAGAGATACTAATTTTAATACTCAATTTTAAGAAAATCCCAAAAAAAAAAAAAAAAGATTTTAGTGTACTATCAAAAAGTAGGATACTCAGTCTTATATGAAGAGGTGCCTAGGACACTGTAACCTGATGGCCTTTTCCGTAATTCCCACCTGCCAAGTTACGTGACCCATCCTGAGATCGTTTTCTCACATCATCTTCCCTCCAACTGCTCTCTTCACGCGCAACATTTCTCAAAAATCAGTTGCCACCTTACCCTACAACCTTTAATTATCTCCCCAGCACGAAATCTCCCCCAAGTCACTCTCCTCGCTGTACAGTCGTAGAAGCGAGTTGTAAGGCTCACCTGTCACTGTCAACATCTGTGTTGTGCGACCAATGAGAGATTCCTACTCAGTTACTTAGCTCCTTCTTCCCCCTGTGCGCTCACATCAGTCTATGGTATACAAAGAGGCAATACAAACACGTGTAGGTATCCCCACTCTCAACGACGAAGCCACCATTGGCCTTCAGGCAATTAGCTCTTTCGCTTTGTGTATCCCTAAGTTGCTCACGTTAATAGTCTGGGAGATTTCCCTCTTACCGCATATCTAGAGCATATAGACATTACTGTACCTTTAGACCGACTAGTGACTTTAAGTCTACTCTCTCACGTTCATCAAGCCCCCAAGCCAATAGCTTCAGTATACGATGAATATATCTTACTGATTAGGTATCTCAAATGTTAACAAAGTTATCTGATCCACACAAGCCTCAATGAGCATACTGTAGCTATCCCTCATCTCGTACTCACCTTCCATCCACTCACGGAGTAATACTATAATATCTACTTACTCAATTACACTCACATGACCAGTGAGTGAGCCAGGCCAGACTTCAATATAAATAAGTCAGTACTATCAATTATTGATTACTTATATTAATATATTGCATATATATCTAGCTCATCACTTCACCCCAAATAACGATAACTATAAAGGGCTTAATGCTCACCTTTATAACCCTTTTTGTTTTACGTCCGCCTTCTGGTATACGGTCATATACTAGTAAAAAGGTATATATACAGTATAACAGCTAGAGGAAAATTAATAACATATATGGAATTATAACCCGAACCGCGAGACATACTTCGAACGTGCTATATATTCCAGCATTTGGTAAACAAGCCTTATCGGATGATACAATGACTACTTATCATTCGGCATATACTCATAATTGTGACTGGCGTTGTTTGATTATCACTCTAATAGAGCGAGAGAGATAGTAGTGTGCTTGTTTTACGCAAAAAATTGACCTATATATAATACATTATATATCAAAAACTACCGTTAACTCCCAATAAGATAGTAATATAATCATAGAGTATATTCCTACTACTGCGATCATAGGTATAAAAGTATAACTTTTCTATATATGTTCATATAATACTTATATATATACACGCTTCCTGCAATGCTCCCTCGATACCGCTATAACTCATTATATTATTTATGTACTGAGTGTTTCAAATTACCATAATACTACAAAGTTGATGTCTAATATATTAAGTAGCTGATCAGGGATAAATATTCATCCTAACCTGGCTTAAACACTCTGGTCTTCCTCTTTCCTTTTGTCGTGACGTCAAAATCGCATCAACATCCCCTCGTACCGTTCATCTCTCAATACGATCTGTCTCTCTCGTCGTACTCTCTTCCTCTCTCTCTGCTCTCCTTATTTACTTATTGCATCTCTCTCTCTCTCTCATCGTATCTGAGAATCCTTCTCCCACTCTTTCTTTCTCGATCTCTCAAATTCATTGCTCTTTCTATCTCCTCTCTCATCCTACTCACTCTCACCTATTCTATGATCGATATTCTCATCACTCTCGCCTCTCTTACAAAGTTAAAGAGTCTTCTCTCTCTTTCATCTCTTTTACAATCAGTTCCTCCTCTGTCTCTCTTCTGCCTCTTTCGCATGCTTATCTTACTCCCTCTTCTCTCTCTTTCCTCCTTTTCTCCTGCTCACTGCTCTCTTTCGGTGTCTTTCCTTCTCTCTCTACTCTCTCTCTCTCTGTCGTCTCTGTTCTCATCGTTCATACCATGCGTGCCTCTCTCTTCCAGTCCTCTCGTCTCCTCGTCTCTTCTCATCCTCCTCATCTCTTCCTCTCTTCCTCCTCTCTCTCTCTCTACTCCTTCTCCTTTGTCGTCTCTCTTCTCTCTCTCTAGCGAAACCACAATCACATATATTAAGCTATCCTTATGAATTGTGGGTTCGAAAAAGTTGTGCCCTTACATACCCTACGCGTCCGAGAACAGCCCTTCTCGAACACTTAGATCAATAATACTCAGATCCTCTTATCTCTGATCGCCTTGAGCACACAGCGCTTTAATAAGTTGAGTATGTGCTCTCTTGGCAACCGTGACAGGAGGGTTCGCGATTTGCCATACTTTTGCTGCTGTGAGAGGGGTTAAAGGACACTAGCAAGCGTGCTTGGGGGAAGTGCCGTAACATAGCAGTTTAATGGTACTGACCGTATAAGGATTCTCTAAACGGCACGACCCGAGTCTATAAGAAACTTTCTTGCCCTATTTTTCCTAGTTAACATTTACATAAGATAGTACGCGGCTACTTCGTTCTTAAATTAACACGAGATTCCAGACATTGCTTACCTCCAATAATACCTGCAGAACCAGATCTAAATGCAAACCATGGGAAGTCGGGTAGAGTGAAACATCAATAGAATGTTAACGGGATTTGTGTGTCAACAAGGAGGGGTGGAAAATATTGGTTATCTAACAAATAAATTTGAAACGTTATTATTCCCCTCAAAATTTCGAAAACTACAACTTAAATGGGCTCTTAAGTGAAAGTTTTAAGCATTTCTCATCGTGTGCTAAGCAATGGAAGCTGTTATGCTCGTGTATCGCCTAATCACTCTCCACATTAAATTGGGCAAATCTGGCACTCGAACTCCAACCTTGATAGACCTTAATATCAACATGGCAATTTTTTATACAACGACGTGGAAAAATGACTGTTGCTATTATTATGTTTTGGTATGACATTGTTTGTTCGAGTGTTATGGTCTCTGAATTTTACTATCTTTGTCCTTTGAAAAACGTTCCCTTATTACTTCATTTTTTTTGAGTTTTCTATTATTATTAACATAATAATTGTACTAATAAAAAAAATAAAAATAAAAAAAAAATAAGTTGGTGAAATAAAGGCAATCTGCATGCACCACGCCCTTCTATAAATAAATTCAAATACAAATATATTTTCTTACTAAATTCACCTCTTCTCTTTATTTATTATCATATGTTTTCATTGTATTTATTCATGTTTTACATTATTCTTACGATGCTCATTACTAATATTAATCTCATTATATTAATCTCATTAGTTGTATTTTATTATTATGTTAATTTTTAATATTTATCTTATCAATCAATAAGGATTATTTAACCCTACATCACATAACTAGCTAGATGTGATATATCAAATATACAAATTATATATAAAGGAAAAAATACCTAGTCACTAAAAGTTTCATAAGTTTTCTATAAATAGTTTATATTTTTAATATTGGTAATTAGTAGTTTGAGCCAATAAGGGTGGCTGTCAACCCTCTGAATTTTATATAATATAATCACAAGGTCCAGATTTAAATTAAAAAATACATAATTCAATAAAAGAATAATGAAAAGTAGAAATATTCTTGTGTCTTTAGGTAAAAAAGTTACAGTCTTCTCCAAACAGTTAAAAATTATTTTTCCCAATTAGGACTTTCTTATGTAAGATAAAATCTATACTAGTATGCTCATTTCAATATGCACACATTTTAGGGTCATCCTATTGGTTATGATAATAGATTTGTTAAATCCACTAGATTTTCTTCTGAATACAAACAATAACTATAATATATGTAGTGCTAAATTTATATTACAATACCATAAAATCAATAAAATTACTTATAGATAACAATATAGCTTAATTTTGAACCTTACTTATCATTTATAAAGCACTAACCCTATTCTATATATTATTGACACTTATATTTTTCCTCTGGATTCTTTGACTTGTGATGGTATCACTACATTCTAGATGATATTTTAACATGCACTAAGTATATAGCACTATATGCTAGATGCTAACACTAGCATTACTTGCACAAAGTTGCGCAACATGCACTACTAAGTAGCACTACATGCTAGATGCTAGCACTACATGCATCACTAAGTATCACTACATGCTAGATCCTAGCACCAACACTTCATGCACTAAGTAGCACTACATGCTATATGATACAACATATAGGATTCATTGCTACATAAAAAGGTTCAAACAATGATTTTAATATATTAATTAAGAAAAGAAATGCAACTTAAGCCAAAAATATTCGAATCAGTGTAGAGATGTTTTATCAGTTGTTAAGCATATGATGGACGAGAATAAATTAAATTGACAAGATTCAGATTTGATTTTAGAGGATACTCACTCAAATCAGATGTCATAATTGTTCATTAAGACTTATTCTGTTTTAATTTATTGCCCCGTTTATTGTCATTGGCCGAGTCCCCGGAAGTAGTAGGAGCCACATTTTGGACACCGTAGCTCCGATAATAATGTATCGTATTATTGGATTCTATTGTAATGAGGTAATGTATTTTTTGCATCGTTTTTATTGTATTCTATTGTATCGAGGCATTGTATTTTTTTTTGGCTTCGATATATTTCGTATTCTTTTTTGTGGATGTATTTTTTTTTTTTTTTATTTTTTATTTTATTTATTTTTATTTATGTATTTTTGTATTATAATGAGTAAAATAGAGTTAAACTTAGTCGTCCGCATTTTGTTTTAATAAAGGTTTTGAGTTTTATACATATCGTCGGGAATGAATCGAGCAATTCTCTATACGTCGCAGATCGTCGCGTTTAATCTGTACGTCAGTACTAATGTGTTTAGTCGCGTTAATAAATCGTCGCGTTTTTTAACAAGTTTCCGCTAGGAGTCCGTCGCTCTTTCGATATTACCACATACATCAAGCATAAGAGAAACCACGTCAACAATGAACCAACATGAACGGTTCCAGCCATGTATCACCAGTGACCCCGCCCGTGACCGCCCTAGCAGGTGCAATATTACCGGCGTAAGATAATCTGAAAAAAGTATGATATTACATTGAGAATAAACTAAATTCAAAAGAATTTACGTATTCTATATACTATGAAGTAATCATTCATTTTTATTTCATACCTTAGCAGTCATTTTTATTAAAAACTATTTTTCGTCATAACCTAAAACTTGTATATAAATACTTCATATTACTAGACTCACTATTATTATAAATACATATATTTATTATAACAATTATTTTACTTAATATAATTTTAATTTATAATAATTTTTTAAATTGTATGTATTAATATAGTGAATACATAATATCAGTATTGATATTTATCAATATTAATATATATTTTAAATAAAATTGTACGATATTTATAATTTATTAAAATAAACTATATATTATTTATTTACATACCTTAAAGCATGTAATAATCAGTAATAATGAAATCTAATAGTAATTTATATATAGATGTTTAACCTTAAACACCTATAAGTGGATTAGTATTGTCTTTGTATTTACTGTTTTTTAATGCTAAATACCCTAACTAGCAAGCTTATACTGAATTTATATAAAAAGAACTATAATCTTTCCAAACAACAAACTTTTACTGAGCTTTATATACTCATATTTATTACTGCTTTATAACTCATAATATTTATTAACATTTATTCTTAGTAAATGCAGTAAATCAGTAAAATCAATAGAGGTGTGTACACTATAACATCCATAGGAGGGAGATTATGTATTGCTTATAATATTGATTTTTTAAAATATTAGTTTATATTTCTTGCATATTACACATTTTTGACTTTACTGCTTTAATATTTTAGGGTTACTGCTTTAACTTTCTGCTTTAATATCTGTTTTAATCTATTTAATGGCTTTACTGTTTATAACCTTTCTGCTTTTAATACTGCTATTATAACTTTCTGAGAGATTGACTTACATAGCTTAACTCATATGTTTATTTACTGAACTTTAACTCATTATAATTTATATTAAATACTATTAAATACCTTATTAAAAAACAGTAAATCAATATAATCAAGGGAAGTTTAGACCGCCCTAAAACCTAAAATACTTGGTTTGGTTTGCATATTTATTGACTTTTTACTGCTTTCATGCTTATATTATCTATATATAATATATATATATTATATATATATACCTATATAATTCTTACTTGTTGAGATGAGTTGTAATGTTGAGTTTATATATATAATACATTAATAAATAGAAAAAATATTATCTTGGCTATAATATATATTTATATATCAGGCATATTTGTAGATACCTGTACTGGGAACCTTTTTCTGAAAATTTTTCTAAAGTTCAAAAAAATTTCTAAGTTCAGAAAAGTTAATTTTTTTAAGAAAATTCTTTAGTGGCAAGCTTTTGGAATTATGCCAGAAGCTTGCAGTAGTAGGACAGGGATTCCGGACGAAAAAAACTGACCTTTTTTTGACCGCGACCTTTTTGACCTTGACCTTTTTGGGCAACCTGAATTTTTTACCTTTACCTTTTTGGGTCTTGACCTTTTTTAAGAACCCAAATTCTTTAAGAACCCAAATTTTTTAAGAACCCCAAATTTTTTAAGAACCCAAATTTTTTAAGAACCCAAATTTTTTAAGAACCCAAATTTTTTAAGAACCCAAATTTTTTAAGAACCCAAATTTTTTAAGAACCCAAATTTTTTTAAGAACCCTAAAAATTTTTTAAGAACCAAATTTTTTAGGAACCCAAAATTTTTTAAGAACCCAAATTTTTTTAAGAACCCAAATTTTTAAAGAACCCAAAATTTTTTAAGAACCAAAAATTTTTTAAAGGTCATTTTTTTAAAACCCCAATTTTTTTTTTGAGCAAATTTTTTAAGAACCAATTTTTTTGAAGTAATTTTTTAAGAAACCCAAATTTTTTTGAGAACTCCTAAAAATTTTTTTTGCAACCGCGACAATAAGAAAAAAAAAAGGGGGGGTTTTTTGGGGCCGCGTTTAAGGCAAAACCGTTTGTAGTGGGGGGTCCCCCCCCTCCCCACCCCAGAATTTTTTCGCCCAACCTTTGTCTTCCATGGGTCATTTTTTGCCCACGGTAATTTTTGGCCACCCTTTATGGGCTTAGCCCTATTTTTTGATATTTCGGTCAACATCTACACACGCGGGCGCGCACACACCCACACAACACCACACACACACACACACACACACACTTACACTCACACACAGATTTAACTGTACAACTATGACACTTATACATATCACACTATGTATTAATAACACACAACACTATGACACTTATACCACATTCACTATGACACTTATACACACTGCGCCCATAGACACTTACATTTACCCATAGACACCCTAATCATCGTAAGAAGTATCTAGTGATGTCTATCAAGTGTTCTATGATTATTCTTGTGTATTCTCTTGAGGCCGGTGAAGTGCCAAGTGAGTGGCCAATGAGTGCAAAGTGAGTGCCAATTAGTGCCAGTGAGTGCCACATAGTGCCATATGAGTGCCAACATAGTGCCACATGAGTGCCACTTTTTTCAAGGCCTTTTCTAGCCTCCCTGACCTAGAATGAGCCCTAATATGGGTGTACTACGCCTAGTTATAAGGTATGCGGAATCGATTAGTTATTACCAGCTGCTAGGATGCTTCCTACTATGGTTAGTCTTTTTCTATCACTATAGCCTATATATATATATTTATATATATTATTATATATTATATATATATATATATATATAATTATATATATATATATACTATATATTACTTGGGCAGCACACAACCGACACACATTCACTATAAACTTATACACACATTCACTATGACACTTATAGCACACTATGACACTTATAAGCACTTAAACTACTCCATAGACACTTACACTATCCCATATACACTTACACTCACACCCACACACAGATACACTTGCACTTACACTTACACACACTCGATATTTTTGATGCCTCAACTTTGATGCTCAACTTTGATGGCCTTCAACTTTGATGCCTCAGCATTAATGCCTCATCATTGAT
>JABUQX010136646.1:0-12500 GCA_015478945.1 Trachelipus rathkii
ATATAGTAACATATGGTAAGCTATTGTTGTTGTTATTATATTATGCCATATACATATATATGGCGCTGGTTGTTATTACATATATTATTGGCTGGGTTGTTGGTTGTTGTTGGCGCTATTGTTATTATGGCAGGTGCGTGTTAATATGCGGTATTATTATGGCATATATATATTGGCTATTATTATTGATATATATATATATTGAAGTTGAATATATATTATTATTATTATATATATTATATATATATTATATATATATTATTATTATGCTACATATATATATATATATATATACATATATATAGTTATTAATATATAATATTATTATTATACATATTATATACATATTATTATATATATATATATATATATATATATATATGAAAAATCGAGGAATATAATTAACAATGTTTAAACTCGACAACAATATTGTAAGTAATTTTTAGTTATTTTGAATATAAATTCATAAAATATATTTATTATATAAAAATTATATTGAAATTACCTTAAGCAAAATATGCTGATGAATTTTCATTTGTTGTATATATATATATATATATATATATATATAGGAAAGAGTAGCACAGGTAAGATATATATATATATATATATATATATATATTATATTATAGTATATATATTATATATATGGTGATTGTGTCTGTACAAATATGTGTACGTATATAAAGCTCATTGACTTTACGTTATTGCTGGAATGTAATAATGTTTGTTCTTGTTATTGTTCTGATGATATTTTCGTTGTTGTTGTTGTTGCTAAAGAAAATTTTGTTGTTTTTGTTCTTGTTATTATTATTGTTGTTATTACTTTTTGCTTTTTTTCACTATTAAAATTATTTTTCTTAAATTTAACTTAAAATCCAAGAATTGAATTTAATTCTCTTAGCTAAAATAAAATAATGCCAAAAGTTATTATTAATTATTATTATTATTATTATTATTATTATTATTATTATTATTATTATTATTATTATTATTATTATTATTATTATTATTATTATTATTATTATTATTATTATTATTATTATTATTATTATTATTATTATTATTGACAGTATTACATCATAATTAAATGCATACAAACAAACCTCGATTATTAAGAATCTTTAATAATAATAATAATAATAATAATAATAATAATAATAATAATAATAATAATAATAATAATAATAATAATAATAATAATAATTAATTTTTAAAACAATTTAAACTATTGCAAATTAAGCTCAACTTATCATAAAAACGTTAAAAAAAAGGTTTATGATAAAAAATTTCTCCACAATATTCAAGTCACAAGTTTGAAATTAAAATTTACAGGTTAATGTATTCACAATAAGATGCTATAATATATATATATATATATATATATATATATATATATATATATATATATATATATATATATAAGTATATATATATATATATATGTGTAAGAGTAGGGAGTTTAGAGGGGAGTGTGAGGGTGTGTGTGAAAGTGTGTAAAGTGAGCAAAGTGATGTTTTCATGTAAACATACGTGTGACACATCCCTACAGGTAATTCGTCGTTGGAAATTGAGTGCAGAAGATCTGTAAGAAACCTTTTCCTTTTCATTCATCAATGATTACAAGTGAAAACTAAGATTTCAAATGTAAAGACATGATTCACCAAATAACAATATATATATTTAAATAAATTTTTTCTCTATAATAAATATCAATTAACATTATAGTTTATTATGCTTATTATTTTTATTAATAATTTATTTATTATTATTATTATTATTATTATTATTATTATTATTATTATTATTATTATTATTATTATTATTATTATTATTATTATAAAATTAATTAATAAATTTAATTTCATAGTAATATTTTATTTTACTTGTTTATTATATATGTATTTTCTTCTCAATTTTACTAATCATATATAAATATATGATTATAATATTGGTTAAGATATATAGAGTATATATATGTATATATATATATATATATGATATATATATATATATATATGGTGGTATATATATATATATATATAAAGTTATATATATATACATATTATTATTATTATTGTTGGTTATACATATAAAAAGTTATATATATATTATTATTATTATATATACATATTATTATTATTATTATTATTATTAGGCATTTACATATTATTAAGGTACATACATACATATATATATAAATTGATATATATTTATTATTGTTATTATTATATATATATATATGTTATTATTATTATTGGTTATTATGCTGTTATTATTATTATTACTATGTTATTATTATATATTATTATTAGTTATGTAAGATATATATACATATATTACATACATTACCCAGTAAGAGAAGATGCTAGGCCCTAAGCCTATGGTTACATATGGCAGCCAGGTTATTATTACATATATACATATTATTACATATTACATATTAGTGCGTGTGTGTATATATATATATATTACATATATATACATATATAGTATGAAGAATATATACATATTATGTTATATTATTGGGTTATTATTGAGTTATTGAAGAAGAAGTTATTATATACATATACATTATTATATACATATAGCATTACATATATATTAGTTGGCTATTATTGTTACTGCAAAGGCATATTATTATTACATATTATTATTGGTTATTGTTATTATTTAATATATTATTACTATTACTATATTATGAGTTATTGTTATTATATATTATTATTATTACATATATATATATATGTATATCAAGGCCATTTTTTGTTTAAAAACGAAATTGTTTTTATATTTTAAAAAAAAAAAATACATTGAAAAAGTCAAGATTTTTTCTTTTTTCACCTGTTGATCTTTTTAATCTAATTAAACCTAAAGTAAATAAATCTCTTACTCTAGCAATTAATATATATAGAGGCAGCATAGTAGTGTATATATAGTAAAGGCAGGTATATATATATATATATATATATATATATATATATATATATATATATATATATATGGTACATCATAATATGATGATTTTCTGTTGGTGAAGATGTTGAGATATGTGTTGGGTACAAGTCAGCATGAAGAGTTGAGATGTCTGATCATCGATCCACATAGTTTTGACAAGACGTATTGAAGACACATATTATACAATAAAAGTTTCTGGCTAATCAAAGAAAGATTAATCCGTTACACATTCGTGTTGCATGGATTAAAGCGCGTGGCATCCAATCTGATGAAGTATCTTGATGAGAAACAAAATCGAAGTTCCTGTAAGCTGATAGTTGAGAGAGATTTTAATAATGTCCAAATAAGCAATAATGTTGAAAAAGAATGTTCAAGTTATTTGACGATCTAATATCACGCTAGTTAGTGCCTGTATGTTATGTTCCTAATATTTATTGATTATGATGAATTAGAGGTAGAGGTAACAGGGGAAGATGTTAGAATGATGGAGAGTGGAGGAGAGTGGAGGGTGACTTACTTATTGCAAGCGTATGATTTGGTTTTGTGTTTCGAATCTGAAGAGAGTTTGAAAGGGTTGGTAGTTGTTTGGCAGGGCGTTTAAAAGGAGCGATTTGAAAATAAAGGTAGATAAGAGTAAGGTTATAATAGTGAGTGAGAGGAGTTCGCAGTGTGAATTCATGTTAGATGGTGAGCAATTGGAACAAGTATCTGATAAATATTTAGGATATATGTTTGATGAAAAGAGAACGGATGGTGCAGAGTGTAGTAGGAAATTTGGGAATGGTAGGAAGGTAGCTCGCACAATTAAATCCTTGGTGGATGTAAGTCTTAAGTGCGCTTGGATTTTGCATGAGGATATGTTGTTACCTGTGTTAATGTTTAGTAGTGAAACTATGAAATAAGAGGTATAGATCTAAAGTACAATGTGTTCAGATGGACAATCTTAATGATGTGCTAGGTGTTAGACGAATTTATAAAATGAGGAATGAATACAAAAGGGAATTGTGTGGTGTGAGGAAAGTACATTGAGATGGTTTGGTCATATGAAAGGGATGGATGACAGTCGATGTATAGTAGTGAGTGTGCTGGGAATTGACCGGGTAGGAGACCGAAGAAAAAGTGGATTGGGTCAGTATAGGAATGTCTGAAAGAAAGGAATGTGAATTTGGCAGAGGCGAGAAGAAAGGGCCATAATAGGAATAAATGGCGTAGTTTTGTGAGGGGGGTATTATTGTGGGCCTGACCCAGGGGATGAAGCCCACATTGACGAGATAACACAGTGAGGGTCCCTCGCCGTCTCTTGAAGTTCTAGGGTGGATTTTGAATTTGAGGTTGACAGTAGATAGATTGAAATATTTGCACATTTCAGAAGTCAGAATATTCCATATAAACAAATTCTAAAACTGCTACAATTTTTGTTTGAAGACATTTAAAAATATATAAAAACGTTTTTGAAGAAGGTAACTTTAATAAAAAAGGGAAGTTTTCAAATACTCAGGAAACTGAAGTTGTAGTAGATGTCTACGATATAATCACCCATGAATGCACTAACATATTTAGTTTTTGCGACAACCTTGAATCTAGTAAATTGCTTCTAAGGAACTGCTTTGCATCTTATCTTAGAGACTTTCCAACTGCAGAACTCGACAAAGCTGCTAATTGACTTTCATTGCTAGACAAATTGAAACTCAGAATGGAACTCTCTGTTCTTTACATTCGAGACAATATCTGCTCAAATGATAACCTCATTGATTTATTAAATTTAATGATGAACAATAATTTAGAAACTACATTTTCAGAAACAGTCAAACTGGTGAAAATTTTGTTAACTACTCCGATGACATCAGTTGAGACTGAACGGTGTTTTTCCACCTTAAAAAGAATTAAAGCATTTCTTCCAAACTCTGTGTTGAATGAAAGAAAGGCTTACTGCTTTAAGTATGCCATCGTTTGAAAAAGAAATGATAAATTGTATTGACAATTTTAATGACAAGGTAATTGACAATTTTGAAAAGTCCAAAACACAAAAAATGGATTTTATATTCAAATAATGTCCTTTCATTTCTTGGTACATAGGCGCGAATCATTTAGTATTTATTAATGTACTAGGTTTAATAAAGGGAACTTTCTTAACTTTTATAACTTTTTAGCTTTTATGAAACCTGCAGCCATCTCACTTAAAAGAGTCTGAAGCCACCATTATATAATATATATATATATATATATATATATATATATATACTTACTGCAGGGTTAGAAATATATATTATATATATATATATATATATATATATATATATATATATATATATATATATAATTACTTACTGTCCTCCCCCAGGAAGATCCTGGTCTTGTAGAAAACCACGACCTGTCAGTGGACTCAGCATGCGTCTCCACTCGGCTCTGTCTTTCCACAGTCTTCTCTCTCTTGTATTTCCTCCACCGTAGGCAGCTCACATCTCGTCAAAGAATCTCGCACTGACTCCCTCCATTTTCCTTGGTCTTCCTCTGAGTCTTCTTCCATCCGGCGTCCACTCCTATAGTTTCTTCGACAGTCTGTCTTGCATCCTTTCCAAATGTCCCCACCATCTGATTCTTGCCACATCTATCCTCCTCACCAGAAGAATCACTCTGACTTCCCTTCTAACTCTTTCATTCCTTATTCTATCTTTCTTAGTCTTTCCAATTATTGTTCTCAAGATCTTCATCTCCGTTGCCTGTATCTTAGTCTCATGCCTTTTGGTAGTACACCATGTCTCTGCACCGTACAGCAATAACACTCCTTCGTAAATATTTCTTTTAACCTCTACACCGATATATTGGTCCTTTATCAAAGGATACACAGCCTTTGCCGCTCTTCCTAACTTCGTTATCCTATACGTGATCTCTGTATCACACCCTCCGTCCTCTGTATATATCCCACTCAGGTACTTAAATTCTTTAAACTTCTTCAAGCCCTTTCTATTCACCATGATCTCCCAACCCTCCTTCCCTTCTCTGCTCACCATCCTCACTTCTGTTTTCTCAATGTTTATTTGTAGTCACTTGCTTCAAGTTTTTCCGCCAAACAGCTTGTAATTCTCTCCATTTCTTCTATAGTTTCACTCCAAACCGCCAAATCATCCGCATATATATATATATATATATATATATATATATTATATATTGATATGCACGTGTGAAGTCTTCAGCCATATATATATGTTATATATATATATATATATATATATATATATATATATATATAATATACTGTAAAGTCTTCAAATAATTGTATGCTAACATATTTAGTTTGAACTTTCGCTTCGGCCCTCCCTGCGAGCTCCAAATTCAAAGCATCTCTCGAGCCTATTTGATATACAATGATTAAAATTTTACCTTTCTCGTTTCTAACAGTCGAAAGCTGTTCGCGAATTTTTATCAGAAATTTGATAAACTTAAATTTTTAGCTTTATTTCTTGTTGGTGAAAGATTTAATACAAATATATGTCTTATACCATATATAGAGCATATATTATAAATATAAATATATATATATATATATAATATATATATATATATATATATATATATATATATATATATATATATATATATATATACAAAACATCATACTAAGTGTAGTGTGTGTGTGTGTGTGTGTGTTTACCTGCGCGCGGGTGTGTGTGTGTTTGTATGTATGTGTGTGTGTGTGTGTGTGTGTGTGTGTGTGTGTGTGTGTCTGTATGCTGCGCGCTCTAAGACCCGATAAATCATATCATGAAATGAAGTTGTAATGTATATGCTAAATTTTGACAAATAAAAATACAGGTTAATTTTTATAAAAATTATTATTTCATTTTTTAATTGAAACAAACTGAAATATTATCGTTAAATTACATTCATTGTTAACTTTGTTTGTACTGCGTGTTTATATATATATATATATATATAGCAGTGGTGTATTAGTATATATATTAGTATATATATATATATATATATATATATATATATTGCTATCTATGTATTATATATTATATATATTAGCTATTGTTATAAAAATATATATGAAAAAAATATATATTTCACATTATAAATAAATTAGCATAGTTATTATTATATATATATATATGTTGTTATTGAGCATATATATATATATATATATATTATATATATATATATATTATTATATATATATTATTGCTATTATTAGCTATATATATATATTAATTCCCTAAAAATCTGATAATTTTCTTGTTACATCGAATAATCTACATGAACCCTTATATTATGTATATATACATATATATATATATGTTATAATATATTATTATATATATATATATATTATTGCTTATTATATTATATATATATGGTATGAATATATCTATCTAGCAGATATTTATTATTATTATTATTATATTAGAGTTATTATTTATCTATATAAATGCTTAATAGATAGAAGTATATATATATATATATTAGTTATATATATATATATGTATATATATATATATATATATATATATATATTCAGTTACGAATAAAGATAAATATAATAATAATAATGATACTAATAATAATAATAAAATTAAAAATACACACATTAATAATGACAAACAGACACAGAATAATAACAATAATAGCAATAATAATAATAATAATAATAATAATAATAATAATAATAATAATAATAATAATAATAATAATAATAATAATAATAATAATAATATTAATCATTAATTATACGATATGGTGATAATAATAATAATAATAAAAGCAATAAATAATAATAATAATAATAATAATAATAATAATAATAATAATAATAATAATAATAATAATAATAATAATAATAATAATCATAATAATAACATAATAATCATAATAATAATAATAATAATAATAATAATAATAATAATAATAATAATCATAATAATCATAATAATCATAATAATCATAATAATCATAATAATAATAATAATAATAATAATAATAATAATAATAATAATAATCATAATAATCATAATAATGTTAAAAAAAATATATTTCAATTTTTCAATTTTATTTACAATTTTAAATAAAGATATATTTAAATTGATTTTTAGACGGAACAAATTGCCAATAAATTGGTACGAAACAATGAAAATTTGTAAGAAATTGGTATAAAATTGGTAAGATATTGATAAGGAATTGGGACTAAATCTCAGATTTTAATGATGGTTTTTTTTTTGTTTTTTTTTGAATGGGTCGTAAAAATGAAAATGTTCAAATTATGTTTGTTAAGCTCATAATAAGGGTTTATTTATTTTTTATTTTAAGGTTTAAGTTTTCTCATAAGTTTGAAATTATATATAAATATTATTGGTATTGCAGCGAGTTGTTATATATGCATGCGGCGGTTATAGAAGACTATATAGATATATGCAGGTAGTATATATTAAGGCTATTGCTATTATACGTTATATAAGGTTATATATATGAGTGGTTATATATATATATATATTATATATATGCTTACATCTTCCCTCAGGAAAGAATACGCCTGTCAGCGGAGACAGCATCGATTTCCATGCAATCAGTCCTTTCCAGAAGTACACCATCCTCCATCAGCTGACGCATCGCGAGCAGTTCATGTCTTCTAAAGGCTCTCTCTCCTCGCAATCTCCCCATCTTTCCCTCGGTCTTCCCCTCGGCTTTACTCCCTCCACTCTCCACCTCGATCTTCCCCTCGGCTTAACTCCCTACACTCTCCATCTTCACCTTCTATTCGTGACTCGTTATCCCGGCATCTTTATTATATGCACCCATCATGTCAGTCTTTCCCAATCTCTCCTGTTCAACACAGGCACCACACCAACTCTCTCCCTGATCCACTAGTTTTCACCTCTATCTCTCCTCCTTTTTCCTAATATCGTTCTCAACAACTTCATTTCAGCAGCTTCGATCCTTTTTTCCTTCCTTGTTGTAATGCTCCATGTTTCTGATCCATATGTCAATGTGGGCAGCAGTATACTATCAAATATCTTTTTGACTTTTATATCCATCACCCGATCTTTCATAATTGGAATAAGGCGCTCTTATTGTTCTTCCATATTTTACAATTCTTGCCTCCACTTCCCGTACACATCCTCCCTTGCTCGTAAATACGCCAACCAGATACACACTGATCCACATTTCACAATCTTTCATCATTAATGACCTCCACTTCTCTCTCATCCTCTCTACCCACTCTCATTTAACACTATCTTTTCCGTATTTATCTCTAAACCAACTTCCCTCAAATTTACGGCAAAACTTTCCAGAAGTTCTCTCACTACCCAATCCTTCCCACTCCAACACGCCAAATCGTCCCCGTACACCATTATATCGCCATCCAGATTCGGAAATTCCCCTTTAACCTTTCTTATAACTACATCCAAGTAAGCTATAAAGACAGGATACTGGGGAGACAGGACACTGCCCTGTCTCACTCCCGTCCCCACCTCAAATCATTTCTCATTTATATATATATATATATATATATATATATATTATATATATAGCATATATATATATATATATATATATATATATATATATATATATATTAAGGTTATATATAGTTATATGTGGTAGTGTAGTTAAGGCAGCATATATGATATATACATATGTTATTATGTATATATATTATATATATATATGGCAGGCGCGTTATTATGTTATAATAGCAAGCAGCTGCTGCTATATATATATATATATGTATGCGCAGTGGCAGAGTGCCATATATTTAGCTGAGCAGCTGTACAGAGATCGTCACTGCTCACTGGAAAGCGACAATGCTGGGACAGGAGAACCCATCTCAGGGATGATCGCTAAACCGAACGAGAAACGTGGAGGTGAGTTAAATGTCAAATCCTAAGCAGTAGTGGGAGTACGAGGACTACGGTAATGCCGTGAAAGGTGGACCCGTCACAGGGAAGATCGGAAAAACTAACGGGAAAAGGATCGGCGAAAAATATTAAATCCTATATAGTAGTTGGAGTTCGTGAAGGAAAGCAAGAATGGAATCAAAACGGAAAGACGGAGAATCAGCCAAGAGAAAACGCAGGCGTTCATCAGGGGGTCTAGATCGGAGTAGGGGGAAAAACTTTTGGCGGACAATGGAGAGTGCAGGGCAGTCCAGGAATATATGCCGAATTGTCGTAGGGGTATGAAGTTTACAAAACTGACAAGTAGGTGGCCGATACGAAGGCGGGTCAATACAACCTCGTGGTGACGTTGACGGTGGCAAGAGGAAGGCCACACCCCAAGGGTTGGCTTGAGAAGACGAAGCTTTTCCCCACGAAAATCCCGCTCCCAGCGCTTCTGCCAAGCGGACCGAAACCCGCTGCGGATGTGGGGGAAATAATCGGAAGGAAGGAAGGTAGTGCATCTTCAGAGCATCGGGGAGAAACCCCGAGCCGTCACAGAAGGTCGCAGAGGCAAGTTTAGCATGCCGGTCCGCCTCCTCATTACCCGGAATTCCGACATGAGAAGGGATCCAGCAAAATGTTAATGATATATGTCTGGTAAGGGCAAGGTAGAGGAAACGCTGGGTAATAAGGATAAGGGGATTCCTAGTGGTCAGATCC
Source organism: Trachelipus rathkii (assembly GCA_015478945.1). NCBI lineage: Eukaryota > Metazoa > Arthropoda > Malacostraca > Isopoda > Trachelipodidae > Trachelipus > Trachelipus rathkii. Next base: position 10,554 of record JABUQX010136646.1, read on the forward strand.
TGTAATGCCAAAAGTGCACTACGAGAATCTGAATAGAGAACGTAGGAAATGGGATTGTTAATGTGGATGATCCTCGAGACAGCCATAAGAAGAGCTGTAATTTCTGCTGTAAATACGGAGGAATAAAAAGGACCATATGAGAAACTATGTGGTCCGAAAACACAGCCGAGTGCCAACACACCTCCCCAGATTATCTCTGAACCAAACCTGTGTACACGGGAAACTTAGTCCGCATGTTAAAAATGGGAGAGGGAAGCAAGCTTTAAATGTGATATATATATATATATATATATAATAGTATATATAGTATTTATAAATTGAGCAGCAGCAGCAGCAGCAGCATGCTGGCATACTGCATATATAAGGCTAAGGCGCGTTGTTATGGCTACAGCATATGGCTAAGGCTAAGGTTAAGGTTGCAGCAGCAGCAGCAGAGCAGTGCATGATATATACATACAATATTAGTTGTTGTACATATATATGGTTATTGTTATTACATTATTATTATTATTATTATATATATTACTGTTGGCTGAAGAAGGTGCTTGTGCTAAGTTACTGGCTAATATTACACAAGGTTATTGCTATACTATATTAAAGCTAGTTATTGGCTGGCTATTGGCACATGCCGCATAGCGGTTGGTTGTTAGCAGCTGGTACAGCAGCATATATATATGTTGCTGGTTATATATATATTATTACATATATTGTAGTACGCAGTACATATATTATTACATATGTTATTATTATACATATTATTATTATTAGCTGGCTATTACATACATATATAGCATAAAGAAGAGCATATATATATATATATATAGTATATAGTGTTGTTGTTATACATATATATAAATGTATATATATATATATATATATATATATATATATATATATATATAATTTAGAACTTGAGATGAGAAGTTTAACGCATTACAAATTAATGTTATTTGAAGCTGAAATGACAAATACAAAGCGTACAAAGTTACACGAAGTTAGGAAATGGTATAAACTTATTTGTAATTGGATCTTCTTTTATGGTGAATAATAATAATAATAATAATAATAATAATAATAATAATAATAATAATAATATCTCTGCTTTTCAACTTCGACTTTCACTTACTGCTAGAAACGTGCGTTCATTGCAAGACAGCATTATAAACTTGTATAAAATTTGACAAGTTTCTAAAGTCAAACATAGAAACTTGTTTTAAGCCTGCGTTGGATATCAGCACATTTGATTTACATTATTAGGCAAAAATAATAGTTTACCTTCTTTCGACTTGCAGCAAGTTTACACAGCGAGTTAAAAACAAACTTCCGATAATTTAAATGAAAGTCACAAGGAGAAGTAATTTTTACAATCTTAATATAATTTTGTTGCGTCTTTTAATGACATTAATAACTGCAGATCGATAAAGTTGCTGATATTACTTCGCCCACCTATGCTTGCCCCTACGTCAGACTTTACTTGAGCGCTTCCGATTTACCCCTCGAAATAGTATTGAACCTGAAGCTGTTTGAACTAGTCTCAGTGCGTTTTACCACCGGGACGTGAACCACAACATAACTAGACGCATTATTATATTACTTATATTTAATATCGTAAAAATTGCGTTTATTTTTTAATAATTTATTTATTATTTATATTCAAAAAATTTATATATTGCTAATTTATATCTATCTATCTATCTATCTATCTATCTATCTATCTATCTATCTATCTATCTATCTATCTATCTATCTATCTATCTATCTATCTAACATTAAATATTTTGAAATAAAAATAATAATATTTCAAAAATAATTATTAATATTTTTTATTTAATTTATATATTAATATTTTTATTATATAACACATTTATATTATCATAAATATATATATATATATAAAAAGTATATATATGTTGGCTAGTTATATTATTATATATATATATAGAAGAA
>JABUQX010136646.1:15000-32500 GCA_015478945.1 Trachelipus rathkii
AAGATCAATATGCATTGTTCAGCTATAAAAGGATATATATATATATATATATATATGCGTATATATATATATATATATATATATATATATATATATATATATATATATATTATGCAGCATAGCATTCATATTACAGTAAGATGAGTTAAGTTGTTAGAGCATATATACATATATATATTATTATATATATATATATATATTATTATTATTACATATATATCCATATATATTATATATATACATATATATTATATATGTATATATGTTATTATATATATTATTATTATATATATATTATATTATTATTATATATTATATATATTACATATACATACATATTGCTATTATGCTTATGTTGAAGAAATATATAAGAAGAGCATTATTATGTTAGTTATTGGTTATTGCTGTTATTATGCTGCTGCCACATTATTATTGTATATATATACATATTATTGGTGTCATAAATGGTAGATATGACGTATATCATATATGATAGAGAGATAGTTATTTTTTTTTTTTTACATGATACCACCACTCACGGCAATGCCCTTGTAAAAATGATGACTCAAAATAAAAAAAAAAATAAACAAATAAATAAATAAAACTTTACATAAAGAAAATGAAGATGTATAATCATAAGAATAAATGGACCCTGACGTTTCCTAACGCAATTCCAAGTGGGCGCAGACGCGGGACTTGAATAGAGAAAGATTGGGGAAATAGCTGGGAAAATAAAAGAAGGCAAGGTGAGTCCCACAAAACAGATGTGGCTGGAAAGAAGGAGAGGTACCACAACGAGTGATCCTTGAGTCTCCAATATTCACACAATTCATATATATATATATATATATATTAGCAAAGAAGTTAGCAGAAAATATTGATGAGTTATATATATATAGGTATATATATATATATATATATATTATATATATATATATATATATATATATATATATATATATATATTATATATATATATATATATATATATATATATATATATATATATATATAAACACCCCCTTTAAAGCTGAACAATACAATTTATTTGAGATCTTTTCTTAACAGATAATGCAAATATCCATAAAAATAATAGACACATGAGCTTTCACCGAGTTCCTGAAGCTTCCTATGGAAAAACATCAAGTAAATAAACAAATATATTTCCTATTTCACATTGTCAAACCAATCCTTATTGCTATTAGTAATTCATTTGTAATTGAAATTAAAAAAAAGTAACGTTTTATTTCTTTTTAGAAAGCCAGTCTTATAAATTTTAAGTTGATATATGAATTTGTAAGTTTATTTATCATATATATACAAAAATTTGTGAGTTTGTTTATATTATATTTATTTTATTTAATTTACATAAAGTACTTTGATGTCGGAACTAAAATTACAGAAATTTAAAAGAATTTAAAATAAGTTTTTATATGTTATCAAACTTGATTAAAATTTTAAAATTTAATGGAAAGCATGTAGATGCTAATTTTATATTTCAATCAATATTTAAATATAATAGTGAAAAATTGAAATATTTTTATAATAGGAAGAAGCAGCACCCACGTAAGATTAAAGTTTATTTCCAGATTTCTAGTCTCTTTAGTTGATCATTGATAATATCCGGATCCAGAGTATATATATATATATACATATATATATATATATATATATATATATAGAAATATATATAGTATATATATATATATATATATATATATATATATATATATATAATGATTATTACTATTTAATCTATCTCACTCTCGAGTGGTTATTTAATTTAAAATTAGTTACACTTTACTAATAAAATGTTTCTAACTAGAATAGAAACAGATATTTAAAATCAAAAAAAAAGAAGTAGAATGTGCAGATATTCCAATTTAATATCATGTTAAGTAGAAATCCAAAATATACCACAGCATCTGAGTTAGGAAGGAAGAGATTGTGAAATTCTATAGACTTATTTGCAAAACTGACTTTATGTTGAATCATAATAATCCAAACTTTAGGAAGGTTTAGTAATAAACTACCCCCAAAAATAATTAAAATCAAGAGAGAGAGAGAGAGAGAGAGAGAGAGAGAGAGAGAGAGAGAGAGAGAGAGAGAGAGAGAGAGAGAGAGAGAGAGAGAGAGAGAGAGAGAGAGAGAGAGAGAGAGAGAGAGAGAGAGAGAGAGAGAGAGAGAGAGAGAGAGAGAGAGAGAGAGAGAGAGAGAAACGAGAGAGAGAGAGAGAAAACGAGAGAGAAGAGAGAAACGAGAGAGAGAGAGAGAGAGAGAGAGAGAGAGAGAGAGAGAGAGAGAGAGAGAGAGAGAGGCCATTTATATTATTCGGTCATAATCCTTTGATTCCTTGAATGAGTAATCAAAGACATTTTGATGAACAAATTCTAATTTATCAATCTGAAGATAATGAGGAAAAAGGAATTCAAATTAAGTAATAACTTTTAAAATAATTAATAATTAATAATAATTATTTATAAATATTATAAATAAATAAATAATAAATAAATTATAAATAATCATAATTAATTAATAATAATAAATAATTAATTAATAATTATTAATAATAATAAGGGAACCATTAATAGTGCCGTTGCTCTTCCTACTACTACTACTACCACCACCACTAATAATAATAATAATAATAATAATAATAATAATAATAATAATAATAATAATAATAATAATAATAATAATAATAATAATAAAATAATTTCTACTACTACTACTACAACTAAGAATAATAATAATAACAATTTTAATGCCAAAAAAATTTGAGGACAGAAAATGAGAAGATAAAAGAAAATATGAAAATATAAAAGCAGAAGCTAAAAATTTTACGAGAGAGAGAGAGAGAGAGAGAGAGAGAGAGAGAGAGAGAGAGAGAGAGAGAGAGAGAGAGAGAGAGAGAGAGAGAGAGAGAGAGAGAGTCCTCTTCCATTTAGTAAAAAAAGAAAAACTTTTTTTGTTTTTTATTTTTATTTAACTTTAATTTATTCAAAATTTATTAAACATTTTATTTTCCCTCATAAAAAGAAAATGATATTTTTTTTATTTATTTGTTAAATATTTTTATATTTTTAAAAATTAATTTTGCTGACTCCGCAACTAAAGAGCTTAAATGGGGGATTAATAAAGTAATCATCTCAGCACAAAAATTTTGAAAGAAAATGTTTAAATCTCTTATAACATGTAATCATTATAGTTCGCTTATAGATATATATAGCAGTAGGGTATATATAGTGCAAAGAGTTAGCAGCAGCAGCAGCAGCATATATATATATTTATAGTATGTGGTATATATATATATATATATATATAAAGAAGAGCATATATATATATATATATATATATATTGATAATATATATAATTAAAAGCGACTCCTATAATCGTGTTGATCGTGCTTAGCACGAGTTAACATTATAGAAACGACCGATCTTTTATACCAATTTCATAATGTTACAAAAAATTCTATTTATTTTACGAAAATTGGTCAAATGAATGAAAATATTGTATAATAAATAAATATGTAAAATTGAAACAAAAGTGTAAGAATCATCGTCAAATAGCTGGTCTTATTTCAATCAACTAAAAGCTCTAATGAGATAGCTGAGATTGTGTGCATGTGAATTTAGAGTATAAAAACTGTTTACATTGTTGCCTTTCGCATCTCTTAGTTACATTTTGATGTTGACAAAGACAAGAAAACTTACTCTTTATGTATAAATAAGGAGAGGCTGTCTTTATATTTATTTAATATATATATATATATATATATTATATATGAGAGAGGCAGGGTATATAGTATATATATATATATATAGGGTTGCTATATATACATATATAAGAAAGATAGTATATGTTATATATATATATATATATATATATATACTACATATCAGGGCGCATATTAGGTGGTGCCTAAGTAGGTAAATCCCCAACTAATATTTTTAGGTTTTAAATAACTGGAAATTAAATTGTAAAAGCATACTCAAATTATTAAAATTTTATATAAAGTTTTATATATATATAAAGTAGTTATTATTATTATATATATTAGCATGCAAAGTTGTATCAACATTTTTTGTTGGTGCTACATATAGAGCATATGTTATTGTTATTATTATTATACATATATATACATATTATATAAGATATAGTATATATATATATATATATATTGCTACATATATTATATATTACATATCGTTACAGCAGAGAGTCAAAAGAAAACAACCAATAATAATAGCTATAATAATAATTGAATCCATTTAGAAATTCTCGCTCCCACTCTTGATCTTAATAGTAAAGTTCTTTACCCCACGCGGACGAATGACGTCATTTCCTACGTCAACTTATAATGGAGCGGGCTAGTCTGTCCTACCTATAATAATCTATAAAAATATATGAAATCTTTCGTTCTCGATCTTCCCGTAAATATGTATGAAATATGTGGCTTGTGGCAGTTTCTTTGAAATTTTGGATCGAATGAGTCTGATTGTTCTGATATTGAATATTAATTTTATATAACTTTATTTATGGTATTTAGCATTATATACATAAAATTATGAAATAATGCATAATGGAGTAAGTGTAGATTTTATATTAAAGAAAAACGCTTTAAAACTTATCTATAAAACGAGCTCTATTTTAATAAAATGATAGGCCTAAGAAATTACTCAATTGGAATGTGATTTAAAATTAAGTATTTGTAAATATATGTAAACAAGCTTTTCAATACAAATAAACAGGCACGCATTACAATTCATTTTCTAAAAATACGTTTCGATGTTTTCGTTAGCTATATACATATATATATATATTATATTATTACATATATTATAGCATAAGAAGAAGAGTTAGCATATATGGTTATGTATATATATTATATATATATTATACATATATATATATAGTTAAGGTTATGTTCCGCCCACCCAAGTGTATTCTTCCAGGTACGCCACTGATATATATATATAGCTATATATATACATATAGTTATATATATATTATATATATATATAAAGAGTTATATGTATATATATATATTATATTATATATATGTATTATTCGAGTGAGAGCATATATATATATATATTATTATTATTATTATTATTATTATTATTATGTATATACAAATGAGAATTTTATTGTAACATTATAAAAATTTGTAAAAGACTGGACGGTTTCTATGGCACGAGTTTACAGGTCGTCCTCGTGATATATATATATATTACGTTGCGTACTTTCAAAAAGATTTTAAGTATATATATTATGTTATTATATATATATATATATATATATTATATATATATATATATATATATTTATGTTATACATACATATATGTTATATATATATATCAGAATTTTATCGTAACATTACGAAATTTGAAAAAGATCGATCGTTTCATAGCGTTTGAGCAGAGTCGATACTCCTGATATATATATAGCAGCAGCAGAAAGAAGATATATATATATTATTGTTACATATATATATTGTTGTTGTTAAGAGCAAAGATATATATATATATATATATATATATATATATATATATATATGACTTTCCTTTGGAACGGTCATTATTATTTTATTTTTTTACTACTTCTCTAGGAAATGACGTTTATATTAAATTTAAAGTAGTATCACTTTTAAAATTGTAAATATTAAAAAAAAAAAATTCAATAAGAATAGTTGTTTAACTCTTATACAGAAAAGTTATAAATAGAGGCCATTTTCATATATATATATATAAGTTATTGTTAGCAAAGATATATTGGTTGGCAAAGAGCATACAGATATATTATATGCTAGTTAAGGCATATGGGCTAAGGTTAAGTTGGTTGGGTTATGTTGTGCTATATATATATATATATATGGAAAATATATTATATATATATATGTTATTATATTTATTTATAGTAAAAGTGACATATATATATATACATAAATATATATATAGCAGCAGTTGGTGCAGGCAGGGTAGTTATGCTATATATGTAGAGATGATGGCTTTAGTAGTGGAGGAGGGTTATTCTGGAATAATTATACTGGTGACATAGATGTATATAATTATATACATATATATTATATATATATATATATAACACCCCTTTAAAGCTGAACAATACAATTTATCTGAGATCTATTTATTAACTGGTTATGCAAATACATGTAAAAATAATAGACTAAGTGAGCTTCATTAAGTTCTAAAGTTTCCCCAAATGAAAGAGAAGTCAATGAAAACAAAATATATTTCAATGAAGCCATCTTCTAAGACCGCCAATATTTTCATTTAGAAACGTATGGACCATCAGAGTTTCATTTTGCATATAAAGGTAGTTCAAAATATTCTCCATTTTATTCAAGGAACAATTAATTGAGCATCGAAATTCAATCAAGATTTTTATTGTGAGTATCCATTCAATTTCAAATTTTATTTCATTTACTCAGATAGCATATGCCATTTCAAACTTTAGTTTATTTATTATATTCATTTTTACTTTGATTTTAGATATATATTACTTAAAGTATGAATCGAAAATTGAAGAGTGAAGTAAACTTTCAAGAATTTCAGTCAAATTTGCATATTAAAGAATTGCTTACACACCCTGTGCGGTGTGCGTGTGATGTGCGTGCGTACAGAACGCGGTTTCAGTGTCCCTGTGAGGTGCATTTTTTAAAATATAGAGGTGAGATGAGGTGCGGTGAAGAGCTAAGTCAATATTGTAAAACGGAACATGGTCTTCGCTGTTCCTGATCATAGCCGCTGCAACTTCGCGTGCGTAAGGGGAGATGGTGTTCGGAAACCTTTGGTGAAGTGAGATTTGTATTTCCGAGTTCATTTGAAAACCCAGAGAAGAAAACAAATTTCTTCAATTAAAGAAAATAAAAATAGAATTCATTTTTATTATGATAGTAACAAGTAAAAAAAAAAAAAAATTTGGTGTAAAAGTCAAATAACTATTTCGTGGAAATGTATCTAATTTTTTTAATTAAATTTTTGTATTGCCTCATGACCTGTCGCAGGCTTCTACCGTACATGCTATCTAAGCATATGGGGCCGTCAACCATCTATGGCAAGGGTGAAGATATGGCTATGCTTGAAGGTTGGGTTATTAGCGCAGGAAGGCGTGGCGCAGGCAGGGTAGAGTTGAGCTACATATATATATATATATGATGTTTATATATATATATATATATATATATATATATAGTATGAGTAGATATAGATATATATATATATATATATATATATATATAGTGTATGTATATGTATTATTATATGCAGGGTATATATATGTTATATACATATAATATATATATATATATATATATATATATATATATATATATATATATATATATATATATATATATATATATATATATATATATATATAGATATATATATATATATATATATATATGGAGATTATATAAAAATTAGCAAATCGTGAGTTGTGTAGACTTTTCTTATTATTTTTTTCCAGATCTGCATCGTCACGCGAAATATAATTTGTAAAACAAACTTTTTTAGTTTTTGAGATATATTATTTTTTTATGATTTATTCATTCTATATGTAAACTAAAATTGAAAATCTTCTCAGAAGTAAAAAACTAAAAATTGTGTTTATACAAATTCTCCATTCTTTATTTAGCTACAACATCTAAAAATATTTCTTGTAATCAATCTAATGCGTAACCTTTCCCTCCTCGTTGTTTTTGATTAGTAATGTCTCCAAAGTATGGGATCATGTTCCTTTTCTTAATACTGGAGCTAAAATTGTGGTGTATTTAACATTCAAACACTGGCCCGGAAGTTATTACGACATTAAAATTTCTCAATATATATATAGCAGCATAGGCAGCAGCAGTTATAGCAGCAGTTATATAAATATAGCAGCAGCAGTATATATATATATATATGTATATATATAGAGTATATATATATATATATAGTAGGGTATATATGTATATATATATATGTTATGTTAACATAGTCCGTAATTCAAGTATTAATTTTCGACTTAAACCTAGGCCCAATCCCAGTTCAAAATCTTAAAAATAGCCTTATAGTTCACAATGAGAAAGCAACACTAAAGAGTGTTATGGACTTTGTTGCAATGCCAATAGTTTGTTGAAAAATGAAAATTGAAAATATACTAAAAACCGCAATATATAGTATAAGTTTTAGTTTTATATTTTTATTTTCATTGAAGTTAAATCATTTAATGAAAACAAAAAATAATAAATAAATAAAATAAAAAGCAAAATAAAAAAACCTAAAAATCACAAAAATATCATGATTTATAAAATCATAAAAATCAGTTGATTTTCAGATTTGATTTTTTCTGGTCATCCCTGACTATACTATGGGATGCAAACTCTGGAAACTGAGGAGAATCTTGTGTGTAGTATAGAGAGTGTATATATATATATATATATATATATATATAGAAAGATATATATATAGAGAGAGCATATATATATATATATATTTGTATATATATATATATGAGGTTATATATATATATATATATATAAGAGTATGGAAGAGTTGAGTTGATAGTTGATAGAGTTATATACAGGTATAGTGTAGTATATATATATAGATATATATATATATATAAGAAAGAGGTATACATACTATAGCGTTATATATATATCTTGCCTACCCATGTAAAATCTAGTTATCACTGATATATATATATATAAGGGTATATATATATATAGAGAAAGAGTGAGTATATATATATATATATGTATGTATATATATAGAAATGTTTAAATAATAAATGGGTCCCAATATTTCTAAATTTCATAAGCAATTTATTTGACATTTTCAGAAAATAGTTCACCTAATTAACTCTTAAAAATATTAAAAGGCAGACTGTTTCTTTAAATGGAAATGTTTAAGCTTGCTAACCCTCGGCTGGTTTCTTATGAATACACTCACAAAATTAAAATTAATTATACAAATGAAAATTCTCTTCAACAGAAAGGAAAAATTAAAAATTATTTGCTGGAAAATGTTAGTACTTAGATAATTATATTAATTGTTATTTTTATTATGCTTAGTAGTGTTATGTTAGATGCATTGTGTGTCTGCTTCAAAGTATATATCCCACGCTATGAACATTTCTTTAAGTGTTCTTTAATCCATCGTATTAGCTCAACAAAGATTTACGCTGACCATCTATTAGGCCCAGGTCTCATCTGCAGAGTGAAAATTCATTTATGGTTATTTAATAAATATAGATATATATATATATATATATATATATATATATATATGTTATATATATATATATTAAGATATATAAAGTATATATATATATATATATATATATATATATATATATATATATATATATATATATATATATATATATAAAAAGGAGGGTATAAAAATTCAAAACAATTTCTGAATTGAAATTCATTCCCGATTCATAACATTTTAATTATGTAAATCAAACCTTAAAAACCACCATGAGCAATTACAAGTTTTATGGATATTGCAGATCCCCTCTCAAAGAAATTAAAAACCCGCTCTTCTGATATCCTCTAAAAACAAAACTGCTGACAAACACTAAATAATAAAATGCACTACTCAAAAGTTAATAATGATTTGTGCTAAGCTATGAAGAATAAAGAAATGTATCAGGAAGATAAACCCAAATGCAAGAACCTATTTATTAAATAGAACAAAATACCTTCTGACATATAGTGTCCGCTCATGACTATCTATAAATGCATTGGCAACACCTGCCACCAAATATGGCAATATAACTTTTTGTTCTTCTGGTGGTATTATTATAAAGCCTGCTGGGACAATGATTGCAATATAAATTCACTCCACATGATTATTTGTTGTCGTTTAAATTGTTCGTACAATGTCATAGACTAGAAGCAAGCTTTCAAAAACATACGAAAACTCTATAATCAGCTGTAAAAATTATTAATTAATGCAATGTAAATATTTAATAGACTTGTTTAGTAAGACTTTATTTATTTATTATTATTAAGTTTTCATTGTTTATTGCTTATTGGTTTCATTTCTTTACTTATTCTTTATTTTTATTTTTTATTTTTGCTTTATTTCTTTGAGTTTTATTATTATTATTATTATTATTGCTTATTATTATTATTATTATTATTAGTTTATTATTTATTAATATTATTATTATTATTATTATTATTTATTGATATTACATATTATTATTATTATTATTTAAATATTGTTGTTTATCACTATTTGATTATGGTATTAACGTGTAGCGTTGCAAAACTGTATTGATATTTATTATGCAAGAGAAAATATACATGGAAAATAACGCGTTACTTTACACAAGCTTAATAGAGAAGAAAAAAACATACATTGCAGCATAATTATATATATAGGTATATAAGAAGAAGAGATATATATATATACATATATATTATATATATATATATATATATACATATATATATATATGGCGCATATATATTATATCGCTCCGACTGTACATAAATTAGATGAAGATTGTTTTAGTGCGGGATCATGGAGTCAGCCCCAGTGACCAAAGATATTTTTGGCTGAGACCAGCTCTTCGCATTCATTAAAACGATGAAGCCGGAAAGTCGCGAGGTACGCAGCAGTAATATATATATTATGGCGCATATTATGCGGCGTCCCGGGAGCGCCGCGCAAATGCAGGTGTTATAGTTATATATAGCGCAAGGCGCTATGGCAGAAGTAGTGGCGGTAAGGCATATATATGGTATATATATATATGTAGTATGAAGTATGTTATGGCGCAGTGCTTCGCCACCCTCATTAGTGGTGTGGAAGTCTCTTTCTTATATGCATATGAGCTATATATATATATACATATATAGCATATATATATATATATATATGTTACAAGAAGGGTATATGGGCTGCTTATGTATATATATGTAGGGCATATGATATAAGAGTGGTGTATATATATATATATATATATAAGTTATGGCTAGCTCATTTTTTGGGTAAGGTTAAAAAAGCACATTTGTTCACTTAGGTGCCAAGCCTATATTTAGTGACAAAAGATATAATTTAGGAAGTTACTAAAATAGTTTGGTTGACATTGGGAATTGGCTAGGTGTGAACACAAGTAAATATTTGAGTGTCATAGAGTTACGTGCATTACCTGGGAGTTACATTATTATTATTATTATTATTATTATTATTATTACTAGATTATTATGATATTATATTATTATTATTATTATTATTATTAATATTATTATTATTTATTTATTTATTATTAACCATTTTTTCTTTTACGAAAATTATTATTTTGAAAATATTGAGTCAGATTTCGTTATTATTATTATTATTATTGGCTTGGGAAATATTCTTATCATTTATTATTATTATTATTATTATTGATATTTATATTTACTTATTACTATTTTATTATTATTATTATTGGTCATTAATATTATGGATGATTATGGAGAAAATAAAAGACTGCGACTGGGTGATTGAAGTAGTGATCGAGCGGCTTGATATCAAAAAACAAGTTTTTGAAAAACAAACCACATATAAAACCCTATATATATATATAGTATATAGCAGAGTATATATATATATATAATATATATATGTGGTATAAGTAAGTATATGTTATATATATATATTATAGAGCATATTTTATATAATGTTATATATATATATATATATATATAAGCTTGTGTGTATGTAAAAGCTATATATATATATATATATATATATATATGGTATATAATATATATATATATATATATATATATATATATATATGCTTGCTATATATATATATATACATATAAGAATATATATATATATATATATAGAGAGAAGATATATAAAGGTAACATTCTCCATTGTGCAAATAATTTAAAAAGTGTTTAAAAAGAATCAAAATCTGTTAATTAACATGATTAAAATTATTGGTTTTTGTCAGATAACTTATAACAATTATTGTATAATATTAATTTTACTAATTTATTTAATTTAATACTTATTTATTAATCTTATTCTTACAAAGATTACCAAGATTATGAAAGTTGTTGGTTATGTTAGTTGTTGTTGTTGGTCAAAAGTTTGCTGTTGTTGTGTTTGTTGTTGTTGTTGCTGTTTGTTGTGCTGATTCTGATTGCATTTTGTTGTTGTCGTTATGGTTAAGTTGTTTGTTGTTGTTGTTGTTGTTATTGTTATTTTATTGTTATTATTATTACTATTATTATTAATATTGTATTTATTATTATTAATATTTGCTTATTATTTAGCTTGTTATTATTATTTTATTTTAGATGATATTATTATTATATTATTATATTATTATTATTATTATTATTTCATTATTAGATTATTATTATTATTATTATTATTATTGTTAATTTAGTTTATTATTATTTATTATTATTATTATTATTTAGTTCCATTGCTGGTTGGTATGATACCCGTGCCAAAATTTCCAATAATTCATTAATTTCAAGCTATCGTTCGAAACTAATATGCGAACATATGAATAAATTACTGAAAACAATAATCGTAAATTGGTATGTTGTTGTGTTCGATATATTTGGCGGTTATCGAAATAAACATGTTCCAAGATTATATTGTACACAAATAAACAAACTGAAACTTGGTAACATATTTGTGATATGTATTTAACATTTTATATGTATAAATGAGTTATAATATATTATAAACGTAAAAATTATTAAAAATAAATTAATATATATTTAAAATTTCACAGGGCCAAGTGGGTTGATCCATATCTGGCCCACGCGGCCAATTAAGCCTAGAAAATAGAGTACCTTCCAATAACAGTGTGCGCCCGAGAGCGAACCCTAAATAAATTTTAATCTGATATGATTCTACTAAAATTTAAGAAATATCAAATTCTTGTACACTTAAGAAACTTCCTTACTCCTCATGCTCATTGTAATATATAAATTCAAGTGGCGGTAACTGTGATGCCGTCTACATGCAAAGATTATTCTTGAAATCGAACATTTCATGTATTTGCTGAACATGAAGATACTTTCTCAAAGGTCTTGATCAATTACATCTTTTCACTAAGGTCTGATATCATTACAACGCTGCATTAAGAATCAAATCAAATGCAGGATATTAATTATAAAAGCTTGATTATGAGGAAGAACATGATCATCAATACTATTGAGATTCTTATAATTATATGAGAGAGTTATGAGTATATATATATATATATATATTATGTATTAAGGTTATATGATATATATAGATATATATATATATACATATGTTAATATATTTTATTTATTTATTACATATATATATATATATATTAACTGCAAAGTAAAAATTGTCTACTAAAAATTCTTCTGAAACCGAAGAACACTTCAGTCCCTTATAGAATATCTCGCCCGCCCACCGCACCTCCTATATAATTAAAGGAAACTATTATAGTATATATATAAGAAAGATATATATATATGTTGGTTAAGATATATATATATATATATATATATATATATATATATATATATTATTATTACATACATATATATATATAATCTATATATATATATTATTGTTACATATATTGAAGATATATATATATATATATATATGAGTTATTATTATTAGATATTGATTATATATTATTATTATTATTATATAGTATATATATATATATAGATATAAAGATATTGTTATTATATTATATTATTATATATATATATATATATGTGTAATATATATTATTATTATATATATATATATATATATATATATATATGCATATATATATAATATATTATTATTATTATATTATATATATATATTATATATATTATTATTATTATTATTGATAAGAAAGAAATATTAAAGGCAGGCATATATTATTATTATATATTATATATATTATTATAAGCATATATATATATACATATTATATATGTTATTATTACAATATATTATTATTATACAGAAAGAAAGAGTATATATATATAAGGAGGCAGGGTATATAGTTATATGTTGGTATATATAGTTATATATATAGTATATATATATATATATACATATATATATATATTATTAAGTAACATCAAAATCATAATGGCAAAAATTGTCTTTGGCATCAGTTCCTTTACACGTCATAAAGTACCTGAATACTTAAAACATTATCTCTTTAGTTTCTTTTATTTCAAGTTATTTGTCTTTTAAAGCTTTACTTGTTTTTTCCAGTCGTAAGAAAACAGATCATGCCTCAATTAACTATGAAAAGGATGTTTAATTATACATTTTTTAAAGTAAACTTCCTATCCTGATTGTTTATTTGAGGTTTTTGGCTTTACCCCCACCACCAATAGCTATCGCTATATAAAGTTTATATAAAATTATAATGTCATGATGATACTTCACAAATTATTTTTTATCCTCACTATCTTGGTCTATCTCTGGCCTAATATACCAAAATTCACATATGAAGGAATAGCTAGAAGAAGATGATAGCTATTGCTGTTACAAGCTGGTGCTAGGCTATACTATTGGTTGGTTGGCTATTATTACATATACTACATATTGTTGGTTATTGTTATTATTACATATACATTATTATTATTACATACATATTATTATATATATATATTATGATATTATTATTATATATATATATATATTATTATTATATATATTACATATATGACTGACTTAGTCCTGTGGAAAATTTTAAATTATTTAAAAAAAAAATTTTAAAAGTTTTGTTAAAGCGTGTTTGGATGTGTAATATGTGTATGGAATGTGAAAGTAATCCATATTGGAAAAGCGAACGAGAAATTCCGGTGTAATGAGGTGTGGAGCATGAGGCGCGAAAGAAACATTAAGCATCGTAGTGCAGAGGGATGCTTCACATACCCTAATACCCTATACCCCAATGGGTTGTATTTCATCATGTTGGACGACGATACCTTCCCACCCCACATAAACATAATAAAGTTAATTATATATATAGCAGCAGCAGCGCAGCAGAGCATACAAGGCGTGTTAAGTATATATATGGCATATAGCAGCGAGCAGCATAGCAGGTGGCAGCAGCAAGGTTGGCGGGTACGTTACTCGTCAAAAATAACGCACCACTATGGTAAATGTCACTGCAGGAACGGGAAGACCCTTAACCCCATGAAACCCCCACACCAACACACAACACAAATGACAGCATCAGTGTAACTATGTAAACACCCCGCAGAGAATTCTGCAGTATTAAATGTCACTGCCATAAATTTAGGAAAACATAAATCACGTAACTAGAGTTGGGAGAGGTGAAGGTAGGTTATGTCGGGGACTCGGGGTATAATCGAGCGAGGGATCATTCACGTACGAAGCAACTCCGATAAACATGGAGAGGATAGTGCGTCAACTCTCAAGAGATCAGTGCTTGCAGATAACAATCACCCAGTAGAAACATGGGTACCGGGCACTTGGTCGACGGGTCGGTGTAGCTCACACAACGATTGCACGGGTGGTCCAACGGTACCTGGAAACCCTGACACATGATCGCCGGCGAGGACAAGGTAGGCTCAGGGCCACGACACCCGTGAAGACCGATTTATATGTCTGCGTGCAAATCGAGAGCGCCACACAACGGCATGACATCTGCTGATACAGCTGGCAGAGGTTCACGGCACCAGGGTGAGTGACAATATAGTGCGTCGACGCCTTGCGGAACAATTACCGGGCCCCGGAGGCCTGCCATAGGTCCACCGCACACCACGGCACATCGAAGGGCGCCACTGACATTTTGCCCGAGAGCACATCCATTGGACGGTCGACGATTGGGCAAAGGTGTCTCTGTACGCCTCGCACCAGCGTGTTAGAGTATACTGACGACCAACGGTGAGGTTCGTGCAATGCCGTTTCGGAGGTGGGCTCGGGTTATGGTCTGTGAGGGCCCTTGAAGTCTGGGGCCTGAGCGTAATATCTTCGATGAGGCACTCTTACAGAAAGGCATATCACAGACATCCTCGAACCATATGTCGTGCCATATGCCCCTTACATCGGTGACTCTTTTACATCCTAATGCATGATAATGCAAGACCACATTGGCGCCCACTGTGTAAATTGACTACCTTTGATTGTTCACGGCGTTGGAGTGTCAACATATAGTCATGACCTCAACCCAACCGAACATTTGTGGGATATCCTGGAAACGTCGGATCCGACAGCCGGCAAACCCCTCCACCGACCTCCCGACCTCTGACAGCACCGCAACGACGCTGCAGTGCGCAATCGGAAGGAATACCCAAAGTGGGTAAACCCCGTAAAGATGGAAGGAGTCAGCTCCTCTGACTGGGGAAACGACAGGTGGACTGATTTCACCCGGGAGGGTCTCCGAACCCCACTCTTTGGTATATATCAAATCACTGTCCAGACATTCGCCACCACCGAGGCATGCCGGGACGGCGTCAGGCAGTCATCCGTGCTGAGGGGCTACGCCACCTGGTATTTGTGGATGCTTCAACACCCCGCGCCGCCGCCGCCGTACAACATTGTGTGTTTGCAGCGCCGAACCTCCGAACCCTACTGCGAGATCCCTTTGGCTGCACCTTGCCTCACACCCCTTCAACCTACTGTTCTGGGAAGGAATCCACCATGTTATTGTCATTATCCAATAAAGTGTCTTCGCCTTCTTCAACCTTTCTTTTCTACCTTTCCTCGTGTTTGCCCTTGTGGTGAGTTAATTTTGACGAGTAATATGTATATATATAGCGGTATATATATATATATATATATATATATAGTTAGCAGCATATATATATATATATATATATAAAAGAATAGTATATATATATATATGTTAAGCATATATATATATATATAGCAGTATATATAAATATATATATATATATATATATATATATATAATGTATGCGTGCGAGTGTAACCATGGTCAAACTCACCGATTAATGTGCCATTTTAAATATTCCATTGCCTTCATAATGTAGCATAAAAACTATGCAAGTCATTAAATTTGAAGATATTCCATAAACAGAATCCCGGAACATCGCTAGTAGTATAAACGAAGAGAATTAAATACACTTACGAAGCAAGCTTAAACTTCTATAGTATGTATTATTCGTGTCTCCTTACATATCTCCCTTTATACTCGTAGGAGACTAAGCCATTACACTTACTGGAATAATTCTCAAAATGGCTTTAAACAGATAGTGTTAGGATATATATATATATATGATATATATATATATATATATATATATATATATATATATATATATATATGTTAAGGCTATATATTGTTATATATATATATACATATGTTATATATATATGAGAGTTCGGTGGAGGACTCATTGAAAAGACATGGAATGCTGTCGATAAGTGAAAGCTGAGAGAAGAGGGGAAACCCTGAGGATATAGAAAGATATAGAAAAGCGCTTGTCCCGCTGGGTTCGGGTCTTCTGACCCTTCCTGGGGAG
>JABUQX010136646.1:40000-50000 GCA_015478945.1 Trachelipus rathkii
AACGCTTTTTAGATTATTAAAAATCCTGGTCATACAGGTAAAGAACTAGCGGAAACGGTGATGAGTTTTCTCATAGCAAATGAATCAGACATAAGCAGTTGTCGGGTCAAACGTATTATAATGCTGCTAATATGTCAGAAATATATTCTGGCCTGCAAACAAGAATTAAAAAGAGGCCCAATCCATCTAGCATACTTCATACCATGTTCAGCTCATTCCCTTTATTTAGTGAATCTAGCGCTGCCACATGTTGCAAACAGGCGGTTTCTTTTTTTTTCTTCAGAATCTTTATAATTTTTCTCGGGCTCTACGCATCGTTTGGGTATCTTAGAATCTTTCTTCAAAGAATATACTGTCAAAACACCATGTGGGACAAAGGTGGTCAGCTCGAGCAGAAGCTTGTAAAAAAGTCTAAACAAAAGGTTTGGAAGCTATTGTTAAGGTTTCTTTAAACTCTATATCTGAAGATAAAATGAGAGACCAGTCATTCAGCAAGAGTCAAAATGGAATTTTGAAAAAATTGAGTTCCTATGAAATACTTTTTATGTCTGTAATATGGGGAAAAATACTTGAAAGATTTGATTCTGTAAATAAAAATTGCAATCTGAAGATATGGATGTGGTCACAGTTATTAATTTGTATAACTCTCTTTGTAACTTAGTTAATGAAATTAGAAGTTCATTAGAAACCTACGAAACTTGTGCCAAGAAAAAATTGAAAATCTTTACACAAAAAGATAACAAGAATGTATCTAAACTAAGATCTGAGAGAAAAGAAAATTATCAAATATGCATTCTTCAAGCAAGCTTCAATACTATATTAGATAAATTGTCAACAGAATTAAATGGGCGAAGTTTTGCATACAGCGAATTCGAAGTTTTTATTCTTATCAAATCTCACCGAACCGACCAGACGACATTCATAAATCAACTAAATTATTACAAAAATCTATCGATCCGACTTAGAAGATTTTGAGCAGAATGCATTCATTTAAAAAGTTTGCTTTTAGAAGAAGGTAATGGCAGTCAAACCTTTGTCCCAATTATTTATATACCAAAAAGCCTTCATGATATATATATTCAAAATCTGAATATTGCTTTAAAATTATTTTTATACCTGATAAACTGCTCAGCTGGGAAGATCATTCTCCACACTTAGAAGGATTAAAAATTATTTACGTTCGTCCCAGTCCCAACAGCATTTAGTTCATCTTGCTGTACTTGCTATTGAAAATGATTTCACCTTAAAATTAGATTACGAAGATATTATTGACAAATTTGCTAACAAAAAGGCAAGACGAAAACCTGTAACGAATCATTAATTTGAATATGATGTAATAATGGGTATTGATAATATATATATATATATATATATATATATATATATATATACATATAGTTATATATATATATATAGTATATATAAGGTTATATATGGAAGCATATATATATAGTTAAGGTTATATATATATATATATATATATACTATAATATTTCCCTGTTGTAGAGTAAAATGTACAGTAAAATAAAAACAATAGAGCTTACCGCAAAACTGTCTTATGTCCGACAAAGCGCATTTACTGAGAAAATGGGCACATTTAAGTCAGCATAACTAATAAATTTATATTAAAATAAGTAGACGGTTTTACGGAGATTGAAAGACCTTGAAGATTTTTTTTGAGAGCTTTAGAAAACATTTTTTGAGGCTAAAATTCAGAAAAATATTATTAGGCTTTATTGAACAAAAAGCAGCAAAACTGGTCCGTGAAAGGTCCCAGGCGGTCGCTCCTCTTCCTCCTAAAGAAAATCCAGCCATATAGCAGCAGCATACATATATATATTGCTATACATACATATATATTATTGTTGTTGGTTATTGTGGTATATGAAGGCGCTATTGCTATTATTATACATATTACTTTGTATATATATGCATACATAAAGAAGGTTACAGGCTGAAAGAAGCATAAGCAGCTGCTGGTATGTTGGCTATTGCTATATTATTGCTATATATGCCATATACTAGACATAAGTTTCTAATAAGGAAGAAAGATAATATGCTAATATACAGTTGGCTGGCTATTATATATACTCTAAAATATATATATTGGTTACATATATATATATATATATATATAAGGTAGTATATGTATACATATATATATATATATATATATATATATATATATATATATATATATATATATATATACAATATATACATAAGTTTTGTAATCGTCATAAAAAAACCTCATCTTTATCTTTGTTGCGTAATTTTCCTTGCGTATATATATATATATATATATATAATATATATATATATATATATATATATATTATTATTTAAGTTATTATATATATATATATATATATTATATATATATATATATATATATATATCAAACTGCTTTGACTTTCTCTATTATCTATCAAATTTGATTTTTCTAACTGCCGGAAAAGTGTACACTTATACCTGTGCCGAAAATAAAGAACCTCTCTCAATACCATAGGGGATAAATATCATTATAAAATTTATTCTAAAGAGCAAGATTTGGAAAGAACTTAAGTCTTCCAACGTTACACCTGATCGTTATTGTGATTCACGTAAGGAAAGCAAGATTCATGATTCCTCCTTTCACTATTATTCTTTGTTCTTTGTTCTCCAGTACAGCTGCGGGTTTTGCTGGGTTTTTGGTCATATTAATAATATTTGAGAGAGTCTAGCAAGAAGATTTGATATCCAAACCTCCCTCATTCTTTATTTATCCCTCTCGCTGATTTCTTTCTGGCCATTTTATTGCAGCTGTTAATGAATGTTATCGTTCAACCCTTAAATCAATAACAATTGGTGTTCCTTAGGGTTATGTTCTATTCCCTACTCTTTTTAATTTTTCATTAATGAAATTCAACCTGTTACTTAATGACCTATCAACTCTAATGCTTATAGTTCTAATCTTCGTAACTATTTTTAATTTGAAGAGCATTTCACGAAATCGGAAATAGTTGAAATTGGGAAAGGGAATCTTAGAGCAATTACCCTCTTATCTTTCTCGCATTTTAACCTTGAACAAAGAAAACAACTCGATCTTTCTGTCTTTAATATTTGTATATTTGGAATCTGTTTTCCCTCCTTCTGGTGGTCGAAATATTGCATCATTCTCCTAAGTGTTATAGCATTGCAATGGGCAATGCTTCTTTTATGAGGAGACTCGTGTGACACGTGTTTCCATACTATTTTATTCTTCCTTTGTCCAGACCAGGTTGACCTCTATACAAATTCTTTCATGTACTCTACTGGTTAAGAATGTACTTCCCTTCCCTAATTTCCACAGTTCCTTTGGATGCACTTCGAACCCTGTGTATCAGGATATGTCAGTGTTTGATTTGGTTGTAATTTAAAATCTATTCCCCTCCCTCCCAAATCTCGAGGATTTCATAAACGCCTCTGATTTTTATCCCATCAAGGGGGATAAAAAAAAACATTTATGCCAGTACCTAATAAATTATTAATATTTTTTATATTCATATATATATATATTTTTTCTATAATTTTTTTATTTATACTACGAGTCCTATTCTAAATCCAGCGAACCCAGCAGTCTAGGAACCAAATTCAGCAATGTATTCCGTTTACTGTAGCATTCAATAGCGTCTATTTTTATAGAGAATACTTATGAGCGGACATATATTCGACCTGCCGCACATAACCATACATAACCTAACCCTACCATACCTATACCCATCACCCATATATCACCTACTATCTACCCTCCTAACCAACTAATACTACCTACAGTACATTATAAACTAGGACTACAAACACCCCTCCATCCATCGGAATCACATAACACTCAACCACATATAATAATTCCTCTATCACAATACCGACATTCATCCTATATATACATCTATATATAAAACCTACCCCATATTATAGCACCGTATTCCGCTAACACACTACACTAACCTAATACTAACATATCCTAAACCAAAGTACCAATAACACCATCTAAATTCCACAACCATCATTATACCTTAAACCCGTTTCTGAAACAAGAGTAACACCTTGTCACAGGGCAAAGCCACACGTACTTCACGAGAACTTTACACTCAATTCATTCCCGATCAACCCATATTTCCGCATCAACTCCTGCACCGACCGCAGCAATCCATGCCATTAATTCCACTCCCAAATTGAAAGAACCACCCTCTACCATTTCACCAACTTCCCTCACCCACATCCCCCCCACATTACCACACACAACACCACCACAAGGAAAAAAAAGCTTTTCCATTCTTCTAGGTTTATATATCTTGTCTCGTTTATCCTACCGGAATCCCACTCCCATCATCTTTTGGCTACTACTCCCTCTAATTGCATTCACTATCCAAAGTGTCCCTACTAAATACCACCCCATAAGAAATCAAATATAGCTGAATCTCTTATTCAAATATAGGCCATCACTCCAACTCCTCCTTATTCTTGTTTCTTCTCTGTCTGTACATTCTTAGTCTTTTCATTTTATTATTGATTCACAAAAACGATAATATTCGCCGATGTATTCTAACTAAATTACCTTCTCTTGTTGTTCGTCACTGCCATGTCTATTGACTCAATATATAATAAGTAAAATTAAATCAGGATGCGTATAAAAATGATCCGATAATCCTATTTCTAAACACCTCACTATCTTCAATTTGTCTAATCTATAAGTATGGTTAAGAGAAAAGCCCCCAAACACAATCCCCATAACTCTATCTGCTCGCGCACCCCATACTTCTAGACGCTAAATTCCTCACACTTAATACGATCTCAAGCCAATTGATTCCTCTCAGCACAGCTACCATCGATAAAACACAGGCAAATAAACTCACCGCACCAAAAAACTCATCTATCCGGATCAACCGATCAACACCCCTCCTATACTTTCAACACATACACAACTCGACTCTCTTCTTCCGCTATCACTTCCACAAGCCGATCAGTCATGCATCCTAACAGTTTTACTTTCTCTCGACCGCTATATCCAAGTTCAATCCACAGCTCGAGAGCCTCCAATCTCTGAGCCAGCTGGTATAAAATTCATAGCTACATCTTAACAACGTCTCGACTTCCCTCACAAAACATCTCTCACCAACCTCAGAGTCCTTCACTTCCCCGCAGCATCAAGTCAATCAACAATCATAATAGAAAAATACACAATCAACCTAGTCCAAATCTCAGATTCTTTTCTCTAACCTTCTTTATATCACTACATCCAACACTAACAAACAATTCCTCTTAGCGATGACAATCACGACATTACTCTCGCTACTGTCTCCTTACGTCGTTAATCATTTACTTTATTCGTTCACTATGTACATTCTTTTAAATAAATTTCATCGCTTAAATCTACCAGCTCTGTACCAATCTTAAAACTCTCAGCACGCCTCATCTCAAACTCAGCCTTAAACATCCCTCACCCTACCCTCGCCAGAACATTCCTCCAAAAAGTCTCTCTCACGGAGACACTCCGAAAAAAAAAAGAAATCAACGTTTACTCCTCTCTTATAAATCATAACAAAGGAGGAGGGCGGGAACACCAAGATATGAGACTACAAAACCCTATACGATGCTCAGCTTGCAATATGAGACTACTGTTGAGAATAGCAGCGAAAGAATAACATGCATAACTGCCGGATAGCAACCGGGTTAGAGGAAGCTACTGGGAGTTTGTACCAGGAAATGAACGCATGTATACCATGTAAAGAACAAGAATATGAGAATAAGAAATGGTTCGAGTACATTGTTTAAACAAGGAACGTATTGCTCAGGCACAATTTGTTCGTATCGTAAAGGGATGTAGTGAAAAAGAAAGTCTGAGATGAATTTTGATTGATGGAAAGACTGAATAATGTTTAATCCTATTTAGGATGACTTTTGGCGATGCTTGGACGCGAAGAGGGAGCACACGGTTGAGAGAGGTGTGATATGGTTTTTGCCACAGGACTGAGAAGAGGCCGGATTGAACTATAAACGAAAAAAGCACGGCGCCATCATGGCGGTCGGTTGAGAAGAAGGAGGAAGAGAGTTGAATAGAGGTGGAGGGGACAGAGATAAAGACGGTGGAGAAAAGTTAATTATTTGGTGGAGTATTTGGAAGAGAGGGAGGAAATGTACAAGAGATCATAAGTAGGATAGCTCAGTATGGGGAGCAGTAAGAGTATACCATACTGAAGATAGACAAATGAGAGTGGAGGTGAAAAGGCTTAGCTGAAGGTGTTGGAAAACCGATTTGACTGTATGGACGCATAGACAATGGAGTACGCACAAGAGAGGATGTAGAATTACAAGTCACGACGTTATAGATTGTATCGTTTTTGGGAGCGACTATAAAAAGATCTAGAAAGACAGACAGAGAACGAAGAAAGGGGAGGAGGTTGGAGTTGATTGGCTATATTGAATACACGATCGGATTCAGCTATATTGGAGGTACGTAGGACACTTGGAAGAGGATGCAACGAAGGGGAGAGTAACGCCCAAAAAGAGAGGGAGTGGGACACGAGCGAACGAGTCACCCACACGCCAGGAACGATGGAATGATGAACTGGGAAAGCTCGTGGAGGACTCATTGAGCAGACATGGATTGCCGTCGATGCAGGAGCTGAGGAAGATGGAGTTTCGGAGATTAGAGGCAAGATTCAGTAGAGTGCTGCCCGACTGACAGGGTCTGCACCCTATCCTCAGCGAACGGTTGAAATTGTACTATCTATACCTACTATATATATATATATTATACCTATATTTCATAATCTACTTATATATATAATATATATTATATATATATATATTTACAATATTGCTATATATATTATCAACATAATACGTTAATATATACGACTATATATCAAGAAGTCAGCATTCCGATTATCGCTCATATGTAATCTTAAAAAAGCTATTTAATCAGCTCAGTAAACGGCAACTCATTGCCGGAATTCCTGTGTCCAACTGCTGGTCTGGAAATGTAAGAGCTAAAAAAAACTACAATAAAAAAAAAAAAAAAAAAAAAATTATACTCTCAAAACTACAATAGCTAAAGCGAAAAAGGAATTTCATTGTTTGGAATCCTGGTAAAATTTTCATCATAAAAGAAAACACTGTAAAAATACATAATAATAAAAAAAATTATTGTTAATAATCATAGTAATATGATTAGAAGGCCTATTTAGGACCTTTTATTGGTTTCTCGATAAAATAATAGACTTTCTATTAATTTTCGTTTTTTGTTTTTTTAACTAAAGAAGTCACGCCAAGGGTATACCGCACGATGGCAGGAGTCGGGGTTCTCGCCTTCCGGGGAACTACGGGGTAGGACTAATCTTCCCCCCTCCGGGGAGGGTCTCTGCGGAACCCCGCTCTTTGGTATTTGGGAGTCGCGGGGTTCCTCCGCCCCTACATGGAAAACATCTCCCCCTATGTTCCCCGTCGGTCGAGCCCCCTAGTGTGCGTATAAAGCAAATTTACAATAGAAAGTCGATTTATCTTTATCAGAAACAATACTAAGGTCTCTAAATAGGCTTCTAATCAATTACTATATTTTTTAACAATAATTTTTTTTTTATTATTTTATTTTTACATTCTTTTTTCTGTTGAAATTTTACAGGATTCCAAAAATGTATTCTTTTCGCTGTAGCTATTGTAGTTTTTGAGATATGATCTTTTTTTTTTTTTTTTTTTTTTTTTTACATTTCCAGGACCAGCATTGGACCACCATTCCAGCAATGTATTCCGTTCTTTTGTAGCATTAATAGTTTTTAAGATCCATATGACGGCTAATCAGAATTCTACCATATATACCTATATATACTATGTTCTTAATATATATAATATATATATATATATAATATATATATATATATATTATATATTATATATATATATATATATTATTATATATATATATATATATACTATATGGCGTAGGCAGACTTCATTTAGGGGGAACAAAGTTGACTGATTATTATATTATAAATATATTATCTATATATAATATATATATATATATATATATATTTATATAATATATTATAATATATATATTATATATTTATATTATGTTTAATATCAAATATATATAATACTTTATATTAGACATCAAAAAAAATATATACTATATATTTATTATTTATATCTCTTAAAAGATATACGTATAACTATATATAACTCTAATATATATAAATTACCTATATATATATTATACTTATATATATACATATAATATATATCATATATATATATATATATATATTATAGATAATCATATAATAACTATAGAATATTAATTAGATTACCTATTACTATCATTATATATTAATATCTGTGTGATGTGTGTGTGTGTGTGTGTGTTGTGTGGTCTGTGTGTGTGGTGTAGCAGGATTTGGACTTAGAAGCTCAGCAAAGGTGTGAAGTGATTATATGTCCTCGCTCCACACTGATCAACTCAGACGGCGTGGGTTGGTTACAAATCTCAGATCTTTCCTTTTGAAACGCCTAATAAAAAATATAATAATATATACCAATATCTATTTCGTTAATAAATAAAAAGTATAACTAAACAGATACTACATTAAAAAAAATCTGTGTCACGAGGTGAGGAAAAAAATATTATATTTGAGAGCGTAAAGTATATTTAGGAGGTTCCGAAGTATTGCAGCTCCTGAGTGGTAACTATTATTGAATCTATAAATTAGCATTAGAACCCTTGGATTTTCAGCGAATTCCGCAATTACATTGTTTCAAATTCGTTAATTTTAACTTTACTAATATACATGAATACTCATCCTACATAGTCCATAAAGCCTGTCTTCGTTTATTATGTTTACAGCCAAGTATTTACTTCCTTTAAAGAGTTGCTAAAAGACTTCATGGTGCTTGTTAAACACGGTAGAACCAGTTCAATTAACAGACAGATTAATTTGAGGAAAAAAGGGATGGCTTCTTTAATTACCAGTATTCGAAGTCTTTCAACTTTTGCGGTTTTCCATTTTTTATCCAGCCCTCCCATGCTTCAAGGACATTGAAATTGAATTTCCTGAAGAGATTGCTTTTAGTCATTTAACCAATTTCTTATCATTAGATAGGCTACAGGTGATAAAAGCTGTTTTTATGAAACTTTGCTTCCAAATTGCTAGTATTGAAAAAAATTAATCGCGTAAACACGTCTCTACTTAGGCATGTTCATCCTCTTCTTACAGCATTAGTTCAGGTTTCGAGAATAGATTTCGGAGCTTTTAGTTTGCATATCTGGCCAACACCTAGTTCTGGCATCTTATTTTATCCTAACCAACAAATCAAATATCAACCGAATATAATCGAAGAAAATAGGAAAAGTATCAGGAAATGCTTATCGTGCTAATCGAAATGAGGTTCAAGCAAATACATCTCAAGGGCCTATAACGAAGTAATGGATTTTGCTGGAGGTAGCAGTCCAGATGATTTTTTGAATACGAGAGTTTGTCATCTAAATCACCCGCGTCATTAAATAAAGATGAACTAGAAATGAAGTGCTTAAACCCTTAGGATACGACAGATCCATAGAGTCATTAATAGGTATCCCTGTGTGTTAAAAAAAGTCTTTTTGCACTACAATACTCCACTACCTTCATCGGCCTGTAGAAAGGTTATTCGCTTTGCGGGTCACATTCACTCTGATCCAAGCTATCTGATAGTATGTTTGAAAGGCTAGTCATTCTTAAGGTAATTCTTCATATTTGTAATGTTATTAATTAATTACTAAATTAATTACCTTATTTTTCTTTTTTAGGTATAGTTATGATATATATGGTTGTAGAATTGTTATCATCTAATGAACAGAGTTAATTTATTTCAATAATCCTTATTATTATATTATTATATAATATATATAATTACTAACTTTACAATACATTCTTACTTCAAAAATTATATATGATGGATTATGTCATTTTCCTTTGACAATTCTACTCTTAATACTTTAATACTA
>JABUQX010136646.1:55000-66364 GCA_015478945.1 Trachelipus rathkii
GTTAGGCTTATGATCAGCTCCCCTATGCCTCGTTTTTTTAAATGGCACGCTTCTCCATAAATAATATGCCGCACTGATCTCTCTCGTCCGGTGCAAAAGTAGCAGAGAAGTTAGATTGTTTAGAGGTGGGGTATCCCGACGATACTCCTAGCGGCCGTCTGTATTGGTTCTCCCGCCCTGATTTTTCAATACCCATGTGTTCATGTTAACTTAATATGATAGAGTTCAGTCACGTTAGACATGCTAGCTGTTTGGTCTCTCTCGATTGCCAAAGCGACTTAAGTTTGTTGAAAAAGTTAGTGAATAGTTATCTTTAGACCAAATTGATATGGCCCGCCTATAGGTGGTTGCAAGCCCGAGTAGTCTGTGTCTTGCGTATTGGCTATATCCTTTCTCCTAGGCATTTGAAAAGGTTTGTTCAGATTTAGTATATTTCGTCGTCTGGAAGCTCTACACATGATCAAGTGGATGTACCAGTTGTCGGGACTGCCCCGTGTATATTCCATCTTCTTCATATTTGATTAACTTCTTATCATCTTTTGGTACTAATCCATGGGATCAAGGCAGACTTCCGTTGTAACGTTATGATTATGAACTTCAACTTGTTTAATTTTCTTACACCTAACTTCTAATGTTTAATATACGTCGGGTCTCCAAATAGTGACGTAACCTTACTGTTATTAACCTTATCTAATTGCAATTGTGAAGTTTGTATTTAGAAGCGATATCTATTCTAACAACTCTCTCGCTGACCAGCTCTTAATACTGTATCGTCAGCGCGAGCGAACGAATCTGGTGCCTTTTGTTTTGTAATGGTTTCCCTTTTTTCTTATTTTTCTCAATTTTATGACATATGGATGCAAATTGTAATTGAACATGTCCTCACACAGATACAAAATAGGTAAAATTATGTCTACTTTATTTTATATCTTGATCTTATTATTCCCCATTCGGTACTAATTTTCATCTGATTGCCCAATAGTATAATTAATATATTAACTATATATAGAGTTGTTCACTTTTATATTAAATTATATTGTTATCTTTTTTGTAAATAATATGCCTGTTGAGTCACTTGGAGTTGTTAAGTGAGGATATTTTGACAATATATTATTACCTCATTATGTGCCACTCCAGAGATACTTTATAATCTATCTGGAAGGCTTATAATTATTTTTTATGTGAGGGTATATACTTTATTTATTAGGTTATATATATAATTTTTTATATTAGATTAGTGCAAGAATAACTATTATAAAATCGTTAACTTAGTTAATTACATGATTAGTCAATTTGTATAAATGTTTTATTTGTGTCCCTTGTAAACATTATTGACAAATTATTCACTTTTTGTCAAAAAAATAAACTAAATATATATTTATTAATTTAATTCCTTTATAAATTTATTTATACTTTTAATATAATCTACTATATTTTCTTAAAGAAGTAATATATCTATTTTATTATTTACTTTTTGTACCTTAATAAATTCTTCATACCTAAATGTTTAAACATTGTTTCAAACAGTAGTTTTATAGTAATTCTATTTTACTCCTTGTAATTTTATTGTTATTTCAATTTTTCTATTTAATATTCGCAGATACATTGTTTTCCTCCCTTTTATACTAGAATTAATATATTATTTATATTAGATATTATTGAATCTACTATTGTTTATTATTAAAATGCAAATAATAGTTTTATTTAATTTGTTAAAAAAAATTTATTAATTATATTTTATTATTATTGGGTTCGACGTAAGCAATATCTATATATATATAATTATTATATTATTTAGTATGTAAATTTATTTATTTTATGTATTAATTTTTATATATCTAAATATCTTTAATTAATTTTGATTTATAATATTTGATATAACTACATACATTTTATAGTTAGTTGATATATAAAATATATTATTAATTTATATATTAAATTTATAAATAATTATATTTTAATCTATAACCTTATATTATATATTATTTATATATATTTTATATATTAGATATTTATATATATCATATATATATATATATATATATATTATATAATATAATTATATTATCTTAAATATATTAATATGTTTCATTGTGAATTGAATCCCGCGTTTGTTTTCAATATATAATATAACCTTTTGTTTTTTAATAAGTATTATTTTACATATTTGTATTAATATTGTCTGCGATGGAAGGTTAATTAATTAAGTTTAAAATAATAGATAGAAAGGATTATATTTTATATATTAATTATATTTTTTTTCCGCAAGAGTTGTCAAAAAAAAAATTTTTTTTTATTAAGATAAATTTTTGTCTTCGTTGTAAAACAAAAGGTGTTAGTATGGTGTTTTACAGGTCTTTAATATAAATACACATGATTTTATTATTTATATATAATTATCAAAATATGAAATTACATTATATATATAGTGTAATATATAAATTATTTTTTTATATTAAATTAATTTTTTTATTATATATTAATATTCTGTTTTAGGAATTTCTGATATATGCTAGATATATCTTTATTATTTTTTTATCCGCTTTTATTTTGCGTAATAATATAATTTTATATATATTATATGATATATAGAGTAAGAGAGAAAAGTTGCAGAGCCACAGTCACCGATATAAAATAGCTCCGACGTCAGGAGTAAAGTCAATGGCGTAATGTGCATTAGAATCACACAACCTTTTTTTCAACTTTTATTATAGATAAATATTTTTTGGGAAATTCC
This sequence comes from Trachelipus rathkii, assembly GCA_015478945.1. Classification (NCBI taxonomy): domain Eukaryota; kingdom Metazoa; phylum Arthropoda; class Malacostraca; order Isopoda; family Trachelipodidae; genus Trachelipus; species Trachelipus rathkii. The sequence continues at coordinate 57,738 of JABUQX010136646.1, forward strand.
AGAACAGACTCTTGGGAAATTATTCTCGATAATAGTATGACACTTTTACAGGAAACCAATAGCAATTTGGATATCTAACGTATTAATAAATCTTTAAGTACGGAATGTGTGTAAAAAAAAAAAAAAAATCAATAAAAAGAAAAATAAAAAAAAAATAATGTCGAAATTGAGTTTACCAGAAAAATTAATAACTTATAAATACTATAATGAATTATTTAATATTTAAATCTGTCGTCCCCCCTCTGTCCCCCGTCGGCTTCGAGCCCCCTAAAAATTGAAGTTCAAGGATAAATATTTTCATTATGTGCTCTCGAGTCGATTAGTGGTGACAGGATGGGTTTGGATCGAAGCCCCCTCGTCTGTTCCACCTAGAGGCCGAGAGGACCCGACAACTGATATATATATTCTGTCTCTTACCCTTGGTATATTCGTTAGTTTTTTTATAATCATTATAACTAATTGTCAGAGATTGATATAACTTTGTAAGACGCTAAGATGTCCATATACATGGTATATATCTTATGCTATTAAAGTGTCATACTTTATCGATTTGTTTTTTTTTTCCTTTTTTTTTTTGTTCTTTTTTTGTATCATTCACTTTTGAGGTAACTATATGCTTATACGCTTGACCTCTAAAATTATATTGTGTATAGTTGTGTGTTCTCTAAGTGTTCATTTAGCTTTTCGATTGATATATTTCTCCTGCATTCATTTTACTTAGTAATTTTGCACTTTTTTAAGTTAATTGTAATAATACGTAGTTTTTAGTTTAAATGTATAATAAAAACGATTATTGTATCATATTTTTAATTTTTATTTAACAGTAAATCGTATCCATAATAAAACATATTAATTAATCTTAGACGACTATCGATAATTAAGTTTTCAATACATTTTATATAATAATAATTAAAAAATGAAAAAACTTGATACTAATCTACACAGAAACGCAATTCGTGGAAGCAGTTTATACGCATTTTACTTTCTAAACACTAACATAATAATATTACTCACAAGTTAATGCTGGTGTCATCTCACAAGTATCTAATATGTACATATTTTATTCACTCCATTTTGAATTTTTATTTATATCACTGGAATAATGATATTATATATTCTATAATATAATATAATTATATCTTATAATATAGTATATAATTTGTATTTAATAATTCAATATTAATTTTGTGGATTCCACAAATGAATTATTAATCACCATACTTAAGGTTATGTCGCCTCTGCGAGTAGCTGATATAATATAATATATTATTTATTTTATATATATTATATTATATATATATAATATTATATTAATATATAATTTTTATATATATTAAATATTATATATATTATATATATTATATATAATAATATTATATTATAATTATTATATATATATATTACAGATGATATTTAATAATACATGATATTGGTTAGCGTTACCGTTACTCGTTACTTTGAGAGAAATAATATGGTATAGCTTATATCGTTACATCTGATATACATTGTAATGAATATTTTCTCTTGTAAGCGTTTACCGTTACTCGATACATTTATAACCTTGAATTACATGTATACGTCGTTACTTTCTGGTCAGTTTCGGCTTAAATTAATAGTTTACAATATTCTTGTGACTTTTTCCCTTCAGAATATTTGTCAGAGAATATCTTGTATATAATGTTAAACGATTTTTTTAAACTTTTAATTTGAGAAAAGGTTAATTAACTTTACAATAATTTGTTACCAAATAATTAAAAATATAACAATTTTTAAATTTTTTATCTATTTTTCTTAATGTTACATGTTATGTGTATAATGTTAGTTGTCAATTAATTATTATTTAATCATTATTATTAGAATAATTTAGTAGATTTTTTTATTTATCAATACTCTCTCCCCATTATTTTAATAAAATTTTTTTATTTATATTTATTTTATAATTTAAATTAACGTATGCAAGATTAAATCTTCAAAGTTGTGTGCGCACTTATGATTAGGAATTGACCTTCTAGTTGGCCTACCAACATTATTTAATATATTTATTATTATTGAATAAAATTTTGTTTAAAATTTTGATATATTCTTAATATTTAAAAGAATATTAAATTAATTATTAATAAATTATTGCAGTAATAATGTATTGTAAAGTAGTAATATATATTAAATTAATTACTTATTAAATTATGTTTATATAAATTAATATAAAACAATTACTATTTTAAACATTAGTTATAATCATTTATTAATAAATATTATAAATTTTCTGTAACCATATAGAGCTCATTAAAATAAAATTAAAATGAGTATATACATTAGTATTATTTATTTTTTATATGTTAACTAATTTAATTAATCAATTACAAATTTAATTAGAGAATACCTTATAGTTAATGACTAGCCTTTATCAAACATTATCATATAGCTTATCTTTCTTGAGGAGATGAATGGTAACCTTAGCAAATCTGAATATACTCTCTACTAGGTGGCCGATGAAGGTATTGAAGTATTTGTAGTGCTCTCTCAATTAATATTACTTTTTTTTTAAGATCTCACCAATAAATTAAATTTCATTCTCTAGGGATTCTTTTCTCTCTCGATTTGTCCGTGTATGATATGGTGATTTTTACAGCTATGTATTTCTAGTTACATTCTTATTAATTAGACGCGTGTGAATGTAGATGGAACATCATTTCTCGGTGATGCCTAACCATAGTCATCGTGGATTTGCCTCCACAGCCAAAGGACACTCCATAGTTTTTCAGATTAGCTTACCGTATGTTTTTTTGCATTTGAAACCGTCTGATTCTGCTAGCCCGTTATTGACAGTTCCCCTGACCACTTTTTCATTTGATTTCTCTTCGGGGTATAGTACCTCTCGAGAGTTGGATATACTTAGATTTTGGTTATGAAATTATATACTAAGTAGATGTCTCATGAACTTTTGGCTGTTGGCCGAAGGTTACTGTCGTTATAATCATCATAAATCATACTCTCTCGATATATCATTCTCAACCGTGGAAGCTCTATGCTGTAGAACAAGGATTGTATTATAACATTATGCTAAGATAAGAAATAGAGCGTGTAGCAAGAAGTGATTAATTTTTTTTTTTCAATTTACAGCATATTTCAAACTTTTAAAGTAAATCTCATTAAAATTTGGAGAATCTCTATATTGCCACCTTCTAGTATGCCCTATCTCCAATGCAATCAGAATTGGTGTTGTGAAATATACTTAAAATATTAGTTTTTAATTTATTGAACTTCTCACTTCAATCTGACTTTAATGTAATTCTCTAAGATTAGTTAGAGAAAAGATCAAATTAAAGTGAAAAAAGCTTTCTCAAATAGCGGTTACTTTGTAAAAGAAGCCAATCCCCTTTTTTCCTCACTCAAAGTAAAACTTGGTCTTGGTACAATGAAATTGATCTACTCTGTGGTGGGTTTTATAGTTCTCTATCTTAGCTAGCCAGATGAATGGTCCACTATTTTAGCACTAAAAGATAATATCACTGGTGCTAAAAACTTTATTAATAATGACTAGAGCGGTCCGTTTAGAGATGACTAACATCATGGTAGTTGACTATTGGATATTATTAGTTTACAATTAGAAACTTATATACAGACGAATTCTTACAACCAGAGTAATGTATAATGTGGGCGGTAATTCGTCTGAATTATCTCAAATGGCCGTTTCTTAATCGTCTAGTTTTAATTGGATTGAATTTAGTTATTTACGCACTCAGGATCTTCAATATCTTCGTGCTCAATCCCTCCCCTTAATTTAAAATTACATCATAATTCCGTTTCAGAAACAATGTGGCTTTGGTAAATTGTTCCAGTTCATTTCCTTTCTATTTAATGATTCCTTAATGTATGATTTTTATCTTTATTTTATTTTTATTAACTTCTGGAATAATTTATACTTTTTTATTCCTATATTTATTTTTTATATTAGTCCTTTCAAAAGGTACTTTATTTTTCGTCAGTTATTATACCAACTCCACTCGTCCTCATTATCATTTTCTCTCAGTTGTTCGATTCTTAGTGAATAATATCACTCATACTCTTCTTAGCTCTATGCTTACATAATCTCTTGCCTAACTACTACACACAGTTATCCATCATCATACTACACTTCTATCATCCCCTATCTATCCATTCAGTCTATCTCATCTATATTCATTATTTTAAAAAGACATTATCTTTCTATCTTATATTTTTCTTATTTCTTTTTTTATTTTTATTTCTCAATTATAATTGAGTGACTATATATATTATATAGTTACTTCAGCTTTTGATCCATTATGGTGGATGTGTATTAATTCTAATGATTTATTCTTTATGATAAGGCCTTGAGAGATTCTTGTTATAGTAGGGGTATTTTATTCCTTTTTTTTGTTGATTTTGTTTGATATCTATTTATTTATGCTATTGAGTATTTATTTTTCGTGAAGAGAATACATATTTAAGTTAAAATAGTTTTTTTTTACTTTTTATTTAAAAGTTCGTAAATCACATGTATTATTTTATTAAGAGAGCCTCTCATATTATTTTTTTTTTATTAGTATTATTATATTTTTATTTATTTGGAGGATATTTTATAAACGCATAGGTTTTTTATTGGAGTTTAAATTGGCGAAGATTACTTATAAATCATAGATTATTAATATGGTATTTTGATATGTTATTTATTTAATGGTTTTCTATTGTTTGATTGAATATATGGTTTTCTACCTCATTTATTGTGATAATACTGTAGGTCTATTTATTTCTGATATTTATTTATTAGATGATTATATATATTAATATATATATTTTTTTATGTATTATAATATATATTATATATATAAATTTTATAATATATATATATATAGTTTAATATTTAATTTTATTTACACTCAACCTTTTGTGTTCCCTTCATAAATTGAAATTTTCACCATAAAACGTTAAAGATAAATCGGGTTCGGTAACGATATTGATTACTTTTTTTTCTAATTTGTTATTCCTGAATCATATATATAGGATAAATTTGTTATTTCTGATTTAATTATTTATATTATTTTGTATGGAGTGATGTCTGTTATGATAACCAGTATACTGTAGTCAATATGCGTTATGTGAATTGTTTATTTTTGAGTTATATATTTGGTAGAGTTTATCGGTTTTGTATGGAATAAGATTTCTGATATAGTATAAGAGTATATTACTTTTGGTTTTTATATTTACCCAATATTAATATGGGCCAGCATAGTTCTTCGAGTGATCTTCAATATGTAAACCTGAAATGCATTTTTGCTCCATAACAGAGATTGTTGGTAGTCAAGTTTAGCTAGTAGAAGTGAATTTTTATTTTTTCATATTGATTTTCGTGGTGCTCCTGGAATAGTGGTGTACCAAAAAGTAAACTAAAACTTAACTCATATAGGATAAATAAGATTATTAGTCATTAGTATGCTGCTATATAATAAATTAGACTTATTAGATAGTCTACAGGCTCGTAACCTGACCTGGTGTTTGACATGTTGTTAGGTTTTACCTTGTGTGGTGTAATTAAGACCACCTTTGTTCATCATTGGGAAAGGACTAAGGGCAAAAGAGTGAAATTAAAATATTTTGAGTAAATATAATTATAGATGCTATGCATAATGATATTTGCTTTTGTTAATGAGATGATAAATAGTATTATTTATATTTATAGGCCTTCATTATGAGTAACTTCTGTAAATTCTCTGAAATAAATTAATAAAACACCTTTCTTATTAAATTTTGCTCTTTTTTAGATGCTACCTTTCTAACTTAGGGGCTCTTAGCCTGATACGAACATAGTGGGGGTACGTTTTCCATACCTCTCGGTTAGTGTAATGGGCGGTGAGTAGAATCCCTATCCGCGACACCCATAATATATTCAAAGCGGGTCTAGTGATTCCGGATTACTCTCCCCGTAGATAGGTGTGTGTTGGAGATTTGTCTACCTAATCTCCCGATAGGTTTCCCCGGTTAAGGCCGAGGATGTGCCTCCGATCTTCTTTGCATTCGGTGCGGTTTTATGATTCCTTTAATGTGAGTTACCTTTTGGTTTTTTTTTTTATTTATATTTATTATTAAGATAATTCAAATTACATAATTTATTATTATTTGGATGATCGTAATTTATATTTTATTCGATGAAATCCTAAAATATACAGTCTCCTTAATATATAGGTTTTTTCCTAGTGCTATTATTGATTATATTTATTATACAATAATTTTTAATATTTTATTATTATTATTTTTACATTTTCTTATGTTGAAATTTTACCAGGATTTTCCAAAAATGTAGTCCATTTCGGTACTAGCAGGACTTGCATCAGGTCTAGGAGATATTATAATATTTTGTATTTTTTATTTATTTTTTTTTATTTTTTTTTTTTATGTGTTACATTGTTCCATAGTGACCAGCATTGCGACCAGATTTCTCGTGATATGCAAGTAATTCCTAGTTAGTGTTTTTCTTGTATTGTCTTAATTTAATCAGTTACCATGTATACACGTCTGTACGGAATATTCGGACAATTCTCTGAACTAGATATCACTATTATCCGATACCTTGGAGTTATTTAGGTTTTATAGAGGTGAGTTTTTTTTCTACATATTTTCTAATATTTTGTTTATATATATTTTCCATATATTTTGTTTTCAATAGATTTTCGATATTTTTTCAATTTTTCTATATTTTTCTATATTATTTTATTCATTTGTGATATTTTCTTACGTATTTTTATAATTTTATTACTATTCATTATTTTTTATATTATCAATTTTTTACAATCTCCGTTTCCTATGGAAGTGTTCTCATATACTCCTTTGTCAATTGCTGTGTTTGTACCTCTGTATCTGATATATCGTAGTCCTCTCTTATTCTTTCTCTGAAATTTTTTGTCCTCTATCTTTCGCTCTGCATGTTCCTCTGGTGTGTTTCGTGTGCGTGCGGCAATCCAGGTTTCTTTTCAATATTTGTCGAATTTGTGAGGTTTCCTTGTTATACCTCTGAGCTTTTTTCTATTCATTTTCATTTAAGAAATCTTCCTCTTGTGTCTTCGGGTTTCCTTCTCTCTTCTTCTTTTCTCACTTCCTCCAGGACCCGACTAAGACCTCTTTTCCTTCCTCTTTGTTCTTTTTTATATTTCTCTTTTCATTTGTTGTTTCTGAGTTTTAATTTTGTTTCCATTTGTACGTTCTTAATTTATTTGTGTCTTTTGTGGGGATTCTGAGCCTATTTGTTCATTTTTATTTTTTACTATATTTTTATTATTGTCCATTTCACTCAATATCAATCTTTTTTCTTCTAGCATTATTTAATTCTAATTATTGCTGTTTCTTTTTTTTGTCTAGTCTCTTTTTTTTTTTTTAATATGTTCTTTTATTTTTTTTTTTTTGTCTCATTTTATATTTTCTGCTCCCTTAATTGTTAAATATCCGTCAATTTTCAGCGATCGTTCGCGACGTTTATAGATGATCTATCTGATGTTCCTTTCTAGTGCTTTGTGTTTTACGGTAATTACTTTCGGTCTTCATTTGTTTCTGATTTGCGCACCATATTATGGTATGATAATATCTCTATGTTGTGGTTTGGTTTTCTCACACAGGCATACCATCATTTCCGATTATGATATTCCTCTACTTTGTGTGGCATCCTTCGTCTCGACTTTCTCGATGTAGTCTATCTTATTTTCTTTAAGTGGTTCTTTATTGGGATGTGAGTATCTGCCGATTGCTGATTACAGCGCCATTAGCATGTTGAATGCTTCATGCGGTCTTGTGTATCCTACTATATGCTTTCTTCGTTTGAGTACATATGGATTTTTCTTCTCTCTTTCATCGTACATGCCATATTCACTCCAGCAATAAAATTATACTTTCAGGTGTATGTGTTTCGTTTCATCTACTCTGCGTTTCCTATTATTAGTGCTCATTTGTGTGTTCCGCCGTCCATGCGCTGCCGGTGTGGTCAATCTCTGATTCGTGGTCGCTTCCTCTGTCCTGTTCTCTCTCATTAATCTCAGATCTCGTCGTTCATGAATTTTCATTCCGTGCTTTAGTTTGGATATATTTATTGTTATTGTTTGGTTATATAGATTGGCGCGAGTTGTTTTTATCTTAGTTTTCAAGTGACTCTTTGTTTTCTGCGTGCGCTATTATGTGCACAAAGAATTCTATTAGTACACTTGACCTTTGCTACTTTAATCATACTCTCGATGTGCCTTATCTTTTCCGATTCTGTGCGCTTCCATGTCATCTGTTCCATAGTTTCTACTTCTGCTAATCATTATGTCCATTATAAATATTATTTTGAAAATCTCAGATTTCTGCTCTCATACTTTTCTTTATATCTACTACTATCCAGATACTCTGAATATCAATACAAATGTACTAAACTCACTTCCTTGTTTATAACCCTGTTCTCACCTTCGTACACTTATTTCTTTATTATCTCTTAATTATTCTTTATCTTTACATTACATTTGCTAGCCTGTACAAACTTACTCCAAGCTCCTCTCAATCCTATCTACCCTATATTTGCAATTCTTTCTCCAGTCATTATCTTCCTCATAAGCTTCTACTCTCTAAGTCACTGAAGAAATTCAATT